>CAMOHE010007561.1:0-13319 GCA_946598075.1 Artocarpus hirsutus
GCAATAATGCACAGAGAATGGTGGTGAGAAGAAAATTTATAACTTAATATAGGAAAATCAAAATAACGTGAGACTTGGGGAAAAATCACATAACACATGAATGAACAACATACTAAAAATTCAGAGCAAAATGACATTCTTAGATGGAGATATAAAAGTTGGTTTGAAGAGGAAAAATTTTCAGAAATGCTTAAAAATAAACTCATACCTTAAAACAATTTCTTCTTCAAGCTCCTTGATTTTTCTCCAAAGAAATTTGAATATTTTAACAAATAATAGCAGGGAAAATTTTGAGAGGATGAATAAGAGAAATGTGATAAAAAGAGAGAATGAGAGAGAGAGAAAAAAAATCGAGAGAGAGAGTTTGTGATAAAATCGAGTGAGGGAGAGAAATAAAAAAAATGGAAACTCTCATTCTTTGAAATAAATCAGAATTTTTTTTTCTGATTAATTGGGAGGCAAAAATCGTGTAGGAAAGAGGAGATTAAGGGGAAAAAGTCAAAACTTCCAAGAACGGATCGAGTTGCCATATATCGACTTTGTAAAACGGGAAAACTTTATCCATTAATTCAAATAAATGAAAAGTCAAATGTTTTATTTCCAAAATTAAAGAAATCATCCCATAAGTATGATATTTAATCAGAATAAAACGTCCATAGATAAATTCCATCTTATCACAATTTTGTAGAATTTCTGCTGACTACTTGTCAACTGTCATCGGCCTGTCGATCTTAGAAGTCCGGCCTGCGATCTCAGAAGTCCGGCCTACCGATGATATACCATCGGCTTGTCGTTCTGAGGATATCATTTCGGCCTGTTGAACTGAATTGTCCGGCCTGCCGAACTGCCTTAACACTCAAAAATCATTCATAACATTTAATTAACAATAAAATATAATTAAACACATAACATTAATGACATGAACATTTGAGCACATCAATTCCACGCGAGCGTCACCTGTCATAACACTTAAAATAAAATGGTTAGCACCATTTATCATATATCATAGCACTTATCATGAGTATATCACTTAACATCATCATTAATATAACATTAACGTCATCATTAACATAACATTATCCGTTACATAAAATTAGGCGGGCGTTACAATAACGAGAAAGAGTTTGGTGTATTGCCACAGCTAATAGAACCTCAAGCTCAAGCTATAAGTCAAGTAGAAATTGTCAAGCAAACTTCATTATCGTTATCTTTTATGCTTTCTAGAGCTACTAAATTTAGTAGGCATAGTAGTTTTATGCAACAACAGCGTAATCAAGATAGTGGTGAAATCAAGAATAAGGTGGACAGATACTTGAAGGAGCCTTCTAAGGATATACACACAAATAATATTGATGATTTTTGACATTTTGAAGTGGTGGATGGAGAATTTTGTGAAATGCAAAATTTTGTCTCGTATTGCCCATGATGTACTTGTTGTTTCGATGACAAATGTAGCTACATTTTCTATTAGAGGCCGCATACTTGATCCTTGTAGGAGCTTGTTACGTCCTAAGACAGTAAAGGCATTGATTTGCTTAAAGAATTGGTTGAGCGAGTCTCATCAACCAATCATTGTGATGGAGTATAGCAGGAGGTTCTTAAGACTTCTGAGAATCTTGAGATAGGTAATTGCATAATTTTTAAGTTTGTTACAATTTTGCTTATTCTTTAAAACTTATCATTTATTTGATTTTGTTCTTATTTTAGAGATGATTGAACAATCAAACACTCCAAGCATGGGCACGACTGCCTCTTAACATATAGAAAACTAGAAAGTCTCCTATTATTTTGTGAAGTGATCAAAATTCAAATCAAGTAAGTTAGCAGAGAAAGGCCCTATAAGGAAAAAGAACACTTGACTTTGTTCATCGTTTCATCTGTAATATCCTATTATTTTTGAATCCAATGAACAGGCTTTACGGAAGAATAAGAACTCTAGACTTTGTTCTTCACTTCATCTGTAGTTGATGTTTCTTATTGCAGTGAATGATTATGTTTCTTAATTTGTTGTGAATATGGTCACTGGCTTTAGGCATCAAACTTAGTATTGTTGGGAATGCTTTATATATTGTTATCTTATATTTTCTACAAATTTTCTTCACTTTTTTTTAAAAAAAAAATCCCAAAATATTACATTGGGTAATAGAATAGGTCTAAACTGCATCAACCTGCCTGCACCCACCTAAAACCAAACAGAAACCGCCCACCATTCCAAGGGCGGTTTGTAGGTTGGTACCCAATCGAACCTACCCAAAAACCGCCAAACTGCTCGCTGTTCACCCTTAACATGTACACAACGAAATTTTAAAAAATTTTTAAATCAGAGTATTTTTCAAAACACAAGTTTGACATGCTATATACATAAGTTAATCATAGATTTTACTAACCTTTTTGTATGCCGAAGAGCACCAGCAATTAGTGAAGAGAAGCACGTTCTAGAAGAGCCTCAAGCAACTAATCTTCTTTGCTATTTTCTATTCACGATCGGAATATGGGTGGGGACACTTTGTACAACTCTTCCTCTAGTGACTCTCCTTCCAACCAATTAAGAAGATTTAGAGCTAAGGTTCTTGATTGTGAACAATAGCTCTCTATGAGTTTTATAGTTTCTCACACTAGAGTAGTTACTATATACTTCTCAACTGATTTGAATAATAGAGAAAACTTACCCACTATTTATAGAGGCCGGACCTAGGGTTAATCATTATCAGATAAAGCCTCAAAAATTCAAATCTGTATCAATTTCTAATGAAAATCGCATCTAAAACACTTAATCTGATTATCATTAGATCGGCAGTCTAAACTTATCCATCGGCCTACCGATCTTGCTCTATTGGTAGGCCGAACTAAGAGATCGGCCTATCAAACTTGCGATAATATGATCCCTGAGAATCTTTTATTTCTTACCCTAGATTCTCACATAGAGCCTCAATTTTAATTCAAATAACCAATAGAAGTTATCTGATCAAAACAGTCATATCTGGATGATCTCATAGAAAATAAAATATTCTTGATAATTCAACATGTTTATCTTAAATTAATTCACAAAATTAATTCAACTGACAAACAGACATAAATTATCTAATCTTATCAAATTTCAGCCAATTTAATAATTTAACATAAGTCACTAATTTGTTTGAAAAGTACGTTGTATCATTACAGGATTTATTATGAGCTACTAAAGAGGGACCTAATGGACCTACATAGTTCAAGCTCCAATAATTATAAAATGTAATAGCCCTGATAAATATTTTATAATTATCAATTCTAACGCTATTCTAGTAAAAACTTAGAGATGTACTTTCGAACTATATAAAATTACAAAGCTTCAAGTAAGCTAAGTGTCCATGACATATTATAATGTATCGTATTCCCATAGGATATTCATAATCAACTTAAGGATAAATTCTGTCTTATCTTCTCAATTATTTTTATCTTACATTTCATTATCTCACTATTAGAAAACTTACTATCCAAAGACAGTATATCATTCGATTACACTTATGCATCCAAATGGTCTAGCGCTTTAGTTTTCCAATTATAGAATAATGCATATAAGAGAATATCATTAACTCTACAAAAGAGTTATAGATTCCATATTTATGAATAATAGGCCTACGCTATAAAGAGTCACGTCTCCAACGCACCGATATACATACCATCATAAAGTCAGGATGTCACCCTTTAGTACATCAAAAGACATAAGTCAAGATAATAAGCCTATTAGTCATCACAGGATTAAGACACAACATATATAATTGTCTAAAGTGAATTGATTTGCACAGATAGAATTATTAAATAAAATCAATTCAACTTTATGTCTCGATCCAATATGTCGTTACCTATGATAATGTACCAATATTTCCACTTGCGAAGTCCCATTTCGATGTTCAAGACAAGCCATCTCCTGTCAGAGATGTAGACAATATAACAATTTTGGCATAAATAAAGCACCTTACTTTATTCTCTCGATTATGGATCTTATGATCTAGACCATCATCTTTGAGATTCATGTCTTCTACATAATGTGTCCATCATATGCATGATTATCAAAGGTTTAGACTGATGGTCATAGACTTTTGTTTGCTTATCATACATTTAACAGATATGTACGTAAAGACGATAACATTAGGTATATGAACAATAAATAAATTCTTTATAGATCAAATGTCTCCAAAAATGTATTAGAACAGTTTACTCCTTAGGGCATCATGTCTAACACTAGAATGCCATGTGAGATGTTAAGTGTTTGGGATGCCAATTATTTAAGCATCTAGGATGCAATAGTTCCCCTTTAGGAAACACTAAGCAATGTGCACACTATGTTAAGTATATGAATGATACAGTGAAGAGTAAATGAAATGAATGGATGATAAAGTGAAAAGTTAAAGAGTAAACATATATTAATAGAGCTCATTTATTCAAATGCTACTCATGCTCGCATAATTCTACTTATTGGGCATTAGTTCATTCATTTTTCTTATGATGCAGATGAGGGCACGTCCTAGCACTAACTAAGGACTAGATGGTTGGTTGGGGCACTCTCAATGCTCAAGACTAATATATATGGATTGGCTAGCCTGTTATTTTGTAGTCTTATTGTATATGCATTTTGGTGAGGCAGATGGATTGTATATGGTACAAACTGAGCCTATTTTTTGGGGATGTATTATATTGTATATATTTGGCCAGCCATTTGGAGTGTATTACATATGTTTTGATATCTTCACTAGTTAAAACTTTTTAAAAGTTCAAATTTGTCCATATTTTTACACTCCCCTTGAATTACATATTAAAGTTAACATAAGTACGAAGGTAAGATGTAATACTACTTAATGAAATTAAATAGGTCTTTTAGGATTATGTTTGGTGGGTGTTAGAAGAGTCTTACATTGATTAAGTTCAATTAGTGCTTATAAAAGGTTTATTCCTAGTGGATTGTTCAACATTCGGGCGTAGCCCTGTGGACATAGGTTTATATATGAACCATGATAAAATTTAATGTCTTCTTTTGTATATTTAGTAATTTTAATTAATTAAACTTTAATTAAAAATTCAGTAATTTCTTAAAATAGATCTTTCACAATGCATGAGCTGTTGAAAGTATATATAATTCTACATAACATTAAAATTGTTTTTCAAAAATAATTGGGAGTACTCCTCAAGTCAAAGCTTCCCATAATAAACTACATTATAAACAAAATTCTTTAACGTAACAAGATTCAAATATTAATGTCTTGTTGAATTATCATCGTTTATTTCAAGTACTCTAGTGCCCAACCTTCAAAATAACCTAAGCATCATTACTTGAAGTAGGGTGCCAAAAAAACCGTTTTTAGGTTAAAATCTCACTACTCATAAAATTATAGGCCTTGATTTAATATGTAGTGTATTTTTTAGATTAAAACTTATAATTTTATTAGTAGAAAGATTATAATTTTATAGGATTAAATAAATTTGCTAAAAAGAAATAAATGAGAGAAAGGAACGAATGAAAGTCCGACAGCAAAAATCTAAGGCCGATTTTCCGAAAATATCCCTGAATGATGGAATTGAAAACTCATAGACCAAATCAATAAGGGTAACGTGGTTGGCCGACCAGTTTGTCCAGAAATACCTGGCGCTGCAAAGAGCCACTTTATTGCTTTCCGAGCCAAAATGTATTGTCGTGGTCCCAAGGGCAATTCCGTCTAACGGAGAAATATAATATTCTAGCTCACGCACTAGATGACGTATTACATCGACTAAGTTTAACCAGGTTTTTCAGTCGCGGCCTTTCCCTCTGTGTCTATCCCGTCTCGGTCGTACTCGTAGATTATCCTTTAGTGACGTGGCACTACCGCTTTGAAGAATTTCGAGCCAATAAGCATTCGCGTCTGTATACTGTCTCCAACTGGATTTACATTGTAAAGTGCGCCAAGATTAACTAATAAAATAATAGTTTTCCATTAAAAAAAAGGAATAAAATAATATTTATTGGGAACATGTATGGTAGTATCCAGTACTGAGACACTACCAATACTGCACATTTTAGGAGCGTTGGGCTAATGGTGGAAAATCATTAGTAGAGTGTTTGAAAGGTGGTGGGAACCAGTGGTGAAAACCACTTTTACTGTAGTATATGAGAACTTTACACTGTAGCAATTTTTTTATTGTTATTGTAGCATATGAGAGCTTTTTACTGTTTATAACTGATTTTGTGGTGGGAACTGCAGTTCCCACCACTTTGCCAAACACCCCCCGATTTATAATGTCGAGTGGAAATTGTTGTATTGGATAAAAAAAATCCCTCTCTCTCTTCTTTAACTACCAAATATCTGTTTCTTATCCCCTCAAAAAAATATATTTTTTTCTTATACAAAACAAATATGTAAATCCTTTAAAAACAAAAAAAAAAAACAAGCGTAAAAAAAGATAAGGCGGTATCGCTATACTGTGATAACACTGCAATGATAGTTAATGCTAAAGAATTAAGATTTTACAAGAAGAGCAAGCATATTCATCAGAAGTATCATGTGATAAAAGACTTCGTTGAGGACAAGAATGTTGTTGCATGTAAAATTACATCTAAGGACAATTTAGCTTATTCATTCACAAAAACACTAACAACGAGGGTTTTCAAGAGGTATGCGGAAGCTATAAGGATGTAGAATATGTCATATTTACTCACTTAGTGCAAGTGGGAGATTATTAGACATGTATACCCTAAGGGGTACAATGTTGTAATTTGTTTCTAGAGACATTTTTATAAATAAAGAATCTATTTGTTGTTCATATATCAAATGTTGTCCTCTTTACGTTCATATTTGTTGAATTTATGATAAACAAACGTCTGTCAATCTAAATCTTTAAGAATCAAGCATATGACGGACAAATTATGCAGAAAACATGATTCTAAAGGTGATGATCTAAATCATAAGATCCACAATCTAAATCATAAGATTTAAACCATCAACAATTTCTCCCAAGCTCGTACTCTCTATGTCTTCTACGATCAAAATAGTTGCCCACTAGCCGCGATCTCTTCCATGGCTTTGTTCAAGTTTGTCGTTGAGGACTAGCAACATAGTAGATCTACATTCATAGACAGGATCTGGAAATTTATATGTTGAATCTGAAGATTCTTGGCTTTGAACCACATCCATATTAAAACTGTATTGTAGTCAAAGATTCTAATAAAGGGATTTATAGTGTGGTTAAGAACGTAGTTAGAACTAATAAGTTATAACCAAAACACTATAATATATAAGAGTTTTACACTGTAGTATGTGAAGGCTTTACACTATAGCAATTGAAATAAATAAATTGGAATAACCTTTCCAAGAACACTTTTTTTTCTTTTTCATGTTATTTTTTTCTTTTTCTGTTAATCAAATCATATGTTGAAATCTAAGGGCTTGAAAAATTTTTGGAATTATATGAAAAACGTTGTGCAAAAGGTTATTGATGAATCAGATGACCCAATTTCTAGACAATTTTATCTTTCAAAGTGTTATCTTAACCTTAATTATATCAGAGATAATTTTTCCATTGAAAGTTTTTCCAGGGAGAAAGGACGGTAATCTTCAAGATTTAAGTCATGAGTTTCTGATTGAAGTAATTTATTTTAACAAAAATAATCAGAATTTCCGCTCATAGATATCATCAAGAGTCCAAGAAAGTTGGGAACAACACAATTCTCTTTCAATTATCTTATTTTAACATGAAGAGAAAGACCCTTTTTTTTTCTTTTTGAAATGAAGACAAATTAACTACCTTAAGAGATACAATTTGGTGTAATTGGACACATGTGACTACTTAAATATCAGCCGTCCAACAAAAAATTTACAAGCCCTTACCTTCAGATTACGCACTACCAGAAGCGGGCACTACCATAGATCTTCCCATATTTATTAATGACAATATTAAAATTATTTTGAAAAATCAAGTTTACCAATATCAACAGTATATTTGACAAGATAAATTTACATAATAGCGTATTTAATCTATTGTTTTGATTGTGTACTCCAACGTATAAAGTTAAATTTACTTCTTGTTATTAATTTTAGGGCCACTTTTACCCATTGATCTTGAAATATCTATTTGTCTCACTTAAATCCCACGTTCGCTACTTTTAGAGGCTAGCTATCTCAATGTTTCTTAAGTACACAGTTTTAATTGGTATGTAAACAAATTATCAATATCTCGACAAAATTTAGTACAAGGATGACGTGGGAGGGTTTTAAGAGGGAGATAGGGCAAAAAAAAAAAAAAAAAAAAAAAGATAAAAAAAAGCCAAGAAGATTTGGTAAAAAGAAATGTAAAAAGTGAAAATAATAGAATTGAGTTCAGGCTCAATTTGGTTTTTTTTTTTGATTTTTTTTTTGAAACTTTTTCTTAAACCTGTCTCTATTTTTTTATTATTTCGCTTTTAATTGTATATTTTATAAACATACGTCAAATAGTTGGGAGTCAACATAAGACAAGTAGATATTTTGGGGACTCGGTGAAAATAACCTTCAACTTTAAGTCTTGGTCTTGTAAAAGAAAATTTATTTTTTAGAACAATTAAAGTCACCATAATGTAAATGGTAAAATAATATGTCCAGACAGCAACTAATAGCAACTTAATATCAAACCTGGATATATATATTTTTAGCACTAAAAAAATATTTTATTGGAAACTGATTTTTCCATCCAAATGCCTAAAAGCTGGCATTGCTCTACTACAATAATGGAGATGCACCAATCTTAAATAGTCTGTAGTATTAGTTCATATGATCACGGATCTTAAATCTCTCATATGTCAAAGTTGTTGGCATTATGAAATTATTCTTTTTGTTTATTTTAATTTTAATTTTTCATTTTTGAAAAAAATGAAAATAATTTTGAAAACATATTTGGTTAAAATTTTAAACCCATGCATTTCAAAAAAAATTTCTAAAAACACCCCCTCAAAAGACCCATTTGAAGGAAGAAAACTTGTTTTCAATCTTTTTCAAAACTAATAATCAACCAAAACAGTGACTGGCCCCAACCCCTTTCCAATATTGGCGAACTACAGCACCGACTGTTCGCAATGGGAGGGAAGCTCATAGAGTGGTCGTTCGCGACAGAAGCGAAGTTGCGACGAGCTCTAGTGTTTGTGTGGGTGGGTAGCAAATCTATGCAAGGGGCATCAATCTCCGTTGGTTGTGCTATTGATCGGGCAAGGGCCATTGTTCTCCATGCCACGTGAACCATTGATCTTTGCGAGAAGGTTGTCAAAGGAAGCCGTCAGGCATGGTGCTGGCTCCATTGTCGTCGTTGCCTAGTAGGCCATCTATCTTTGAGTGGGTCATCACTGGTGTCCTAGCCTCACCGAAGCAGAAGAAGACAAATCTTCCTCTTCGTTTTGTTAATAATAAAAAAATTATTAATCTATTAATAATTAATGTTTTTAAAATTAAATTTGGGTTTATCAATATTAATAATTTTTTATTAAAAAATATTTGTATGAAAAAACATACTAACATATATAACCAAACACAATTTTGAAAACAGTGCTAGCACATTTCTTAAAACATTTTTAGATTTTTCCAAAAACAAAATCTAAAATGCAAACACTACCAAAAAGAGTTTAGTTCTATACCCTTTCAAAAAAATTCGGTTCTATGAAAAATATTGACGGGTAGAGGATAATAAATAATGAAACTATAAAAAGTAGTTCTCAGTTGACTTTTTGTTTTCACAATTTCCACCTCTTTTTATGAGGTTATTCAATGCTCATAATTCTAGGCATTTTGCAATTGTTTTTTCATAAAATAATTCTATATTTGAACTAGTTTCATCATTAAATCACCAAAAAAAAAAGCGTAATCCCTATTTTATATTACTTTTAAAATAGTTTCGTAATCCCTATTTTATATTACTTTTAAAATAGTTTTGTTTTAGTTAAAAATATGAAAATAAGAGTATTTTGAGAAATATGTTTGGGTTATTTTTGAAATAGTGTTTAGTTAAATTTTGAGTATTTTCTTTAAATTGTTTTGGCTAATTTTTTGAAAATGTTTGAGTAAGTTGGCCTTACTCTCCATTACCCAGTGCCTACCCTAGACACCTTCTCATGCCTTTGACACCACGAAGAGAGTTCGACAACCCCTGTCCCCTCTCGCAATGAGTAGATGCAACTGCTGCCCATGATGGCCACACACCCTTACGAACACCGCGATTTAGATTGCCAGCTGTTGGCTTTGGAGCCCTATAAGCTGTGACATTATATATATTGTTAATAAATAAATAAAGTGACATTTATAATTATTTTGGGTGCTTATATGTATTATGAATACTTTTATAAACATCAAGAAAATTTCATGATTATTTATGTGACTATAAATTTAGCATATAAATGTTATATGCTTAAAAATAAAATTTATAAATAGTAATCGAAATGGTCTGTAATAATTAATTAAAGTTTAAGATCTTTAATTAAATATTACAAGTATGGTCCAATTTCATTTAGAATGAAATACTCTTTTTCGGGCTATCAATGTAGATACATTTGATTGGAGATACTTTATATAATGGGATTATTTAGGACTACACCAGATAAATTATGAATCTCTAATCATCATCTGTTACAAATAGAGTATTCAAATTTATTACCATGATGATCATATATTTGACAGTCTTGATCCTAAGTATTTATTAGACTCTTATTTATGACATTATGTTTTTTGACTTATATGATAAGATTTGTCTAAATGCATATCATAACTTAGTATCTTAGAAACATTATGTGATGAATGGCTAGAAATAATGTTATATAGATATAGAATCCATTCCTTTTCTATAGAAGTTGGAAAAATAGTTCTCTTGAGTAATGATTTGAGATTTGAAAAGTAGAGCGCTCGTTCATAATAAGATTATGAATTAACTGTTCATTAGAGAATTATTAGAACTTAAGAATAAAGATATAATAAAAGAGGTAAACGAAAATTGAACTTAGGCTTATTATGAACTATTTATGGAGGACTGGCTTATATGTAATGATTATATCAATGGATTACTCACTAATTTTCTTTAAGTAATTTTATTATAATTTCAAGAGTTCAGTTTCAAGTTTTTAGTAGAATAACACTGAAACTAATAAATTTGGCACATTAATAAAAGTGTTTGATTAATTGTCAAATTTATTCAAGCTTGAGTTATAGGTCTATAGGTCCCTTATGCCACCTCTATAACACTGTATTGGAATTAATGCAGAGAATAAATTATACATATTTAATTTGAAATTATTAAATTCTAAATTAATTATTTCACACTTAAGATATTAATATGACATAGAAAAATGTTCTATATGATATATAATATAACGTGATAAATGTTGTCACATTTAACTAAGTATAAGTTAATTAATAAATTGATTATATTTAATTAATGAGATTAATTAAATATATTTGAAATTAATTAATAATATTTGAATAATAAGATTATTTAAATATAATTTTAATTTTGTGCATCACACATATGTGGTGGAACCACCTTTTGTTTTTTCCTACTTGGACACAAAATTAAATAGTTAATTGACTAATTTAAAAATCTAATTTTAAATAAATATGATTTTTTTTAAAATTTAGATATATATATATATATGAGATATTTTCACATTTTCTCATTTGGTTTTGAGCCAAATCTTATATGTGTATATATATAAGATTCATTATATATTATTTGTATATATATATATATATATATATATAATATATGGAAATCTTGTGAACAGAAATGACACTCCCTGATTTCTTGAATTTATATATATATATATAAATATATATTCATATCTATATATATATTATAAAACCTAATTGATTATATATATATTTTAAAAGAATCATGATTACATGATTTTTAAAATAATTTAAAAAAAGCGTTTATGTTTAGTAAATGTAATATATATATAATTTAAAGAATTACATAACGTGATTGGGTTAAAAATAAATTAAAAAAAAAAGAGGGATAACATCATATAGAGTATATTCTTTCTCTATATATTTGATATGATGGTTATTTTAGATTTAAAATAAATTTAAATTAATTGACAAATAACTAATTCCTCAAATATAAAAAGGCATATATAACAATTATCTCCATCAATCTATCTTTTTCACATAACTTTTGTAGAATACTCAGAGAGAAAAACTTAGAGTTCTTCTCTAGAAAAAAGAAAGGTTTGATATCTCATATGTTAAATACATAGCATATCTAGAAAAGTATGAGGTTAATTCATTCTTGTAGTTTAACACCCACTCATCTTTCCATTGGTGTGGAGGTCTGGCTTGGAATATCGTGGTATCAAAGATGAAATCTAGGATACCCTAATAAGTCTTCAAAAGGTTTATAAAAATTCTCAAAGCTTTCTATTATTAATTAAAATTATATAGCTATTCCCGATAAACAAAGTTTTTTTAAAAAATTTTATTTATCAATGATCCATTCCTTCCATTGTGTTTCATATTTAATTCCAACAAATGACATTAGAGCGGGTTATATTCCTGAAAAACAAAGTTTTTTAGAAAATTTTTATTTATCAATGATCCGTTCCTTCCATTGTGTTTCATATTTAATTGCAACAAATGACATTAGAGCGGGTTATAGCATATATAATTTTCATAAACATGATTTTATTTTGATAAGATCATGTTCTTGATGCATGTTTGCCGGCACTTTGTATTTTTTTAATTTTTGTTCATGTAATGAATGATTATTTTATGAATAGATTTTTAGTCGTTAATTATATGGTCCTTTTAGATTGGTAATTCTATCTTTAGTTTGATTAGATCAAATTTGTGTAAGCCCATAGGCGCATAGGCTTTTTGTAATTTATTATTATTATTATTTTTCTTTTCCATTTTTTTTCTTTTTTTGCACCTGCTATGGTCCCCACATTGTTGGAAAAATAATACGCAGCGAAATTTTAAAAATTTTAAATCAGAGTATTTTTCAAAACACAAGTTTGACATGCTATATGTATAAATTAACCTGATCTTACTGGCCTTGTATACGCCGAAAAGCTCCCGAAGTCTGTGTAGAGAAGTAACGTTCCAGAAGAGCCTCAACCAACTGGTCTTCTTTGCTATTCTCTATCCACGATCGGAGTAAGTGTGGGCTCACACGTACAGCTCTTCCTCAAGGTGACTCTCCTTCCAATCAATTGAGAGAACCCAAAGCTAGTGTTCGTGATTTGTGAACAAGAGCTCTCAGGGAGTTTCAGATTCTCACCACTAGAGTATCACTCTTAATCTCTCTATTGATCTAAATAACTCATTAGACTCACTCCCTATTTATAGAGGTTGGGTCTA
>CAMOHE010007604.1:0-22198 GCA_946598075.1 Artocarpus hirsutus
CCCTCGATAAGTTAGACTGAAGTAAAATGTATGGCCATACTGAAATAAATTGATAAGGGTTATCAATATCAGTCTATTTAAGATCGAGAAATAATATGATTAAATAGTATAAGGATGACATAAACCATGCCTTATGTTTAATCAAGGTATCTAGTGACAAAAAGGACTTTAATACTTATTGTGGATTAGGTTATGTCAGATTTTTGACATTCACATAACTTGGGTAATCATAATGTCTTGCTAGAGGCCACTTATGATTTGTGGGCCAGAAACAGAATTTCAAGCCCACTACCAACGTTATGTGAACCTACAGGATCGCACACTTAGAACAGACCAAGAACGAATTTTGGGTTAAATGTGTCTAGGTTTGATGAACCTGATAATGTCCAGATTCGATGTACTAGATATGTCTAGGTTTATTGAATCTGACATTATCTAGATTATCTGAATCATATTCGAATTACTGACATTATCTAGATTTTCTGAATCAGATTTGAATTACAGACATTATCTAAATTATCTGAGTCATATTCGAATTACAGTTTACCCTATTTACAATCTGACTTTTTCTCGAAGTCAATAGATATATATATATATATATATCTGCTTTAGGGTTTTTAGCCGAATTAAGAAAAAGAAGGTGTTCTATCATTCTAAAACTGCAAAAAACATTAAAACCCTAAAAATTGAAGAGAGTCTTTTAACGCAAAAGAGAGAGTGCTAGCACACTAATTCATTTTTGAGAGAGTCTGTTCGTGTGGATACCTGCAGAGGACGTTGCTCTAAGTAACAATGTCTGAATCCGATTTCGATTACTAAAAGCTCGAGTTAGGGTGTCACCAGAGTGAACCCGCTCTCTCCCTTCCAGAATCTTGCCTTTTTGTCATCCTGGTAAGATTCTATGACTTTCTTATCAATCTAATCGAATTGCATGGATCCTGCGAGGGTTTTGTGGGAATTAATTTTTATTTTTCGCTACGTATTTAAATCACAAAATCCAACAAAACCCAACAATAATAGGGCATGATGCCATATTCAAAGATCGAGTCATGTAGAGAGCAATCTTGGGGGCAGGTCCTGAAACCTAGCTAGGCCACTATGATGGCGATTCTATTGGCTTTGCTTAAGATAAAATGATAAGATTAGTTTCAGATAAATGTTGGACCAAAATGGTAAGTGTGAGATTAAAGAAGTTCATTTATTGTGTTTTATGATCTTCGTGCTAATGAAAGATTTTATATTGAAATTAATGTTTTCAAAGCTCAAATTCTATAGAGCCTTCCACTCATAGTTTTATTGTTTTAAAATCCCCCTTCTCTAGGTAGTTTAATAGCATAGAGCTGAGTAGGACACTGTAGATTGAATGCATGGACTATAGGATTTTCCAATTAGGTTGTTTGTTTATTTAATCAATGTATGTAATATTTTAATCGTTCTTCTTTTGGATTAGACTGTGGTTGTATTTTATTTATGTCAATACTATATATATTCACAAATGTAGGCCTGGTGTGGTCTGACTCGTATTAATCAGTTTTATTATTTTAGCTGCTTTAATTTAGAGGTAGTTATTTAAAAGTTTTAAATTTACCATGTTTTTTTTTACAAATAACACTTATTTAAAAGTTTTAAATTTACCATTTTTTTTACAAATAACACTAATAATTACTTGACGAGTTTAGTTAAAAATTTTTTAATTAATTTAATTAATCTGCCGTATCACCACCGAGATTGGGGTTTGTGAAAGTTACAACTAACCATCCAGACATCACATTGAGGGTCATACTGTGCATATACTTCTAGGCAGATCAAAAGCGTCACACATTGCAGCTGTGAAGCGAATTATAAGATATGCAGGAGGCACCTCTAACTTTGGTATTTGGCTTACAGATGAAGCAAATGCTAGTCTTATAGGATATAGCAATGTGGATAGGGATAAAAACTTAGATGACAAGAAGATCACAACTAGAGGATGCTTTTATATAGGTAACAATCTTGTTGTCTGGCACAAGACGAAGCAAAACTCAATTTCTTGTCCACAGATGAGGCAGAATACATAGCTCTAGGGAGTTATTGCACTCAACTTTTCAAGATGAAATTGATATTGTCTGACTATGACAATGAACAAAACATTATGGTAATCGTGATAGCCGAGCATTTTTAGTTCATTAGTAGTTCATTAGAAATGCTATAACTTAAGGATTATGTTAAGCAAAAATATGTGTCACAAGAATTATAGTTTAATCCAATTTTTATGATAAAGTCCATAAAAGCAAAAATGAGATTTTTAAGGATAAAAATCATGCCATAGCCTTAAATAAAGAAGGAATGATATAGAAATAAGCTGAAAAGCGTATTTGTTGCAAGATGTATTGCAACAAATGCTAAGACAAAAATACAGTTTAAGAAAAATACGGTATAATAAGATGAAAAATTATGTAGTATTAGAATAATATAGTATAAGAAAGTACATTGATAAAGTTATATAGTATAAAAATTACACTATAAAAGTAATACAGTGTAGGAATTGAACTGTTTAAGGCTAATCAGTATAAGAAGCAATATAGGAACAATACTATTTGGAGAATATGGAAGAATAAGAAATGTTGTAGCAGTATGGAGAACATACCAGTAGTATAAGAAAAATACTTTTAATATAAATTTAGACTGTACAAAGTTAGATAATATTGGAATTACATTATGTGATAGATGAAAATAAGTATGGAGGTTTTGGAACCTCATGAATTGTATAGAAATGAATACCAACAGTATAGGAAAAAATACTATCAGTATAAATTTAGACTGTGTAAAAAGTTTTATGGGACCCACCAAGGAGACACCTTGATAGTTTTGATTGGGCCACCACATTTACTAATGTGGCCCAACCATAAAAGGCTAAGTTAACCCTAATAATAATTAGGGTGGTTAGTCACCAAAAAAAAAAAGAAAAAAAAAGAAAAAAGGAAAAAAGGGGGGACAATCCAAGGGTGTAAAAAAGGTCACCTCACCCCTTTTGTTTCCTTTATATTAGCTTTAAAAAGAGACCAAAAGTTGGTCTCCACCATGCAAAAACATGAAAAGGAAAGAAAGAAAGGAAGAAAGAAAGAAAGAAAAGAAAAGAAAAACTCCCATTTATCCCCCCATGGACTTGGCAGCACTTTGGGCAATTTTTCTATCAAGGTTTGATTAGTACAAACCTCCAATCAAGCTTAAATCAAGCTCCAGTATCTTAGTGCAAAGTTGTGCAACTTTGGAGGTAAGATTTCAAACTTTTTCTAAGGTTTTTAGTGATTTTTCTTCAAGGTTATGGATGGGTTTTTAATAGAATTTTGTCATGGTTTATGACAAAGGAATCTAAGCAGGTTTAGTCTCACAAGTAGAGGTTCAAAAAGCTTGATAAAGTTTAGGTAAATTTCTAAAGTCTATACTTGAAAGTTTATATTTTATCAAGTATGCCAATTGTTTGATGAAATGTTTTGAGCTATGGCATGTAAATGGACAATATAGCATGATTGGTTTATGTTTTAGATTGATGATGATGGTAATGGAAAGAAAAAAAACAAGTGTGCTTTTGTGCAAAAAAAATGAAAAAGTTACTAAACTTTGTTAAATTAAAAAGTTTAGCTAGTTTTCAAGAAATGATGATTTGGAGGGCATAAAGGCCAATTTATGTTCCAAATATGGTATAGAATTTGCCAACACAATGAGGGAAAAAACTTTTATGAACAAAGTTTTGCAAAATTCCAATAGGACTAAATTACAAAGTTTTGCTAATTCTCGACAAATTTGAAAATCAGCCAACAAGTGCACCTGAACATTAGAATTTGAGGAAAGTTAAAACATAAAAATTGTAGAACGCATTGAAACAGTTAAGATAACATGGATAGTTTTTCAAAATTTTGCTCGGTTAGGAGCTATGAATTTTATAAAATTTTGAGCACAAAATTTCAAGAAATGAAAACGTTATGATATGCTTGGAATTTCACCATGGAACTTTGGAAATTTTATTCCTTAAGAAAAACTGAACATTTTGGTATAAAGTGGTCATTTTGGTCCTAGGGGCAAAAATATAAAGATTTTTGTATTTCGGATCAAAACCGTAAAATTTTGTGAAAACTAGGTTTTTACTAAGGAATGTTGGATTCTTACACTATTGTAGGCAGTGAGTAATCATAGATGCTAAGCTTTAAAGGCTTCAAAGTTTAGTCAAAGAAATAATGAAAGAAAAACACTAAGTGCAAAATGGTCATTTTATTAAAAATGGCCAAAACAGACCTGAAATACCCGATGTTGGGAAACATTTCTTAGCGGAAATTTTTTCATAATATGTAGGTAATGGAATGATAAAGTTTAACAATGAGTTATAAAGTTACGAAATTGGTGAAAAACTTGTTAAGGGTAAAACGTCATTTATAAGAAAACGATTAAAACAGAGTTGAACACTCCAACTAGCAAAATGCTCTTAGATGAAAAATGTTCTGTAATACGTTAAGTAACAAAACTGTCATATGAGATAGGAAATTTAATAAGGAATGTTCAAGTGAAAGAAAAGTAACCTGGTGCGTTGCAAAGTAAAGTAAAGGAAGGTAAACTGATAATATACAAGTTAAGTAATAAGGAAAGAACAATTAATGTTTTAGTTTCATTGTCTATCGAGCAGAACGATAAAAAGAAAGTTAACTAATAAGTCAGAGTGTCGTTTGATCATTTTTAAGAAAACGACTAAAACAGAGTTAAACACTCCAACTAGCAAAACGCTTTTAGATGAAAAATGTTTTATAATATGTTAAGTAACAAAACCGTCATATGAGATGGGGAATTTAATAAGGAATGTTCAAGTGAAAGAAAAGTAACCTGGTGGGTTACAAAGCAAAGTAAAGGAAGGTAAACCGATAGTATACAAGTTAAGTAATAAGGAAAGAACAGTTAATGTTTTAGTTTCATTGTCAATCGAGTAGAACGATAAAAAGAAAGTTAACTAATAAGTCAGAGTGTCGTTTGATCATTTTTAAGAAAACAGCTAAAATAGAGTTAAACACTCCAACTAGCAAAACGCTTTTAGATGAAAAATGTTTTATAATATGTTAAGTAACAAAACCGTCATATGAGATGGGGAATTTAATAAGGAATGTTCAAGTGAAAGAAAAGTAACCTGGTGGGTTACAAAGCAAAGTAAAGGAAGGTAAACCGATAGTATACAAGTTAAGTAATAAGGAAAGAACAGTTAATGTTTTAGTTTCATTGTCAATTGAGTAGAACGATAAAAAGAAAGTTAACTAATAAGTCGGAGTGTCGTTTGATCAAGACACTAAGGCCGACTAATGAAAGGAAAAGAAAGGAAACAAGAACGTTAGAGCTAAGTCTAGGTAAGTTTCAAACCTCACTTACAGCATGAAGTAAATAGTTTTTAAATGTTTATATATATATGTTTGCAAATGTGTTCGCAATTGTTATACAAGTTGTTTTTAAAAGTATGTTTGCATTTATTATGCAAAATTTTTACAGTTTAAATCAAGATTTGTAATGTATTTGCAACTATTATATTAAAGCATGATAACATTTGATGTGCATAAAGTTTTGAAAGATCAAGAAAAAGTTTGCAATGTATTTGCAAAAATTATGTTTAAAATATGTTTTGCATTTTGTTAATGCATAATGTTTTATAGTTTAAGTAATTTGTTTTATGTTGCATTTATTATGCAATAAGTTTCAAAGAGAACAATTATGATTTGCAAATGTGTTTGCATATAATGTGATTGCATTTGATAAGCTTACTAAAGTTAATAAGAAAGTAAAGTAAAGATAAAAAGAAAGTGTCGTATCAGCCTCCTTGATGTGAGGTACAAAAGTAAAGTTAAAGTTTGACTACCTTAATGTGAGGTACATGACCTCGATGTTCAATGGTCTCAAGTCTTCCACAAGAGAAGCATTATGTTTATGATCTCATGATTGGTGATGTTGGTACGAACACTAAAGTAAGATAAGGAAAGATAAGGACAAAGATGGAAAGTTAAAGTAAGAAAGAAGGTTCATAAGACGCTCATAATTGAAAGTTCATAATTGAGCATAAATGGAAACATACATTTTGATGTTGCTTGTTTTCGTTGTTATTAAATATTTTTATGTTATGAAAAACATTCTGAGGAATATTTTATGTTAAATGTTTATAAAAACATTTTTATGTTTACAAGAAGAGGTTTATAAATGACGTTTTATGAAAAACATTTAAGAAATGTTTTATACAAAACGTTTTTAGAGATGTTCATGAAAAATGTTTATGAAAAAAGTTTTCAAAAATGTTGATGAAAAACGTTTTAAGAGAAAAGTTTTTATGAGAAAAGTTTTTAAAGCATATTTAAATGATTTGTGAGATTATTTTTGAACTTACAAAGTCAAAGCTCATTAAAAGTTTCTTCATGCTGTAAGTAGTCCTATGCGTGACTAGTAGGACTTGTTAGAAGAGCTGGATGCTGTAGAGAACAGATGCGAATATTTGGGTATGGATACCTCCGCAGTTTACTTCCATTACTCAAAGAAAAGGTTTTCCACTATTTAATACAGTGTTTTCAAAGTTTTAAGAAAATTAGAGTTTTATAAATGTTTTCAAAGTTTTAAGATATGTATTTTATGAAATGTTTTATACAATAATAAAAATAAGTTTTAAGTTACGATCAGTTAAAGATTCTTATTAAGTTTTAAGAAACAACTTGAAATAGTTTTAAAGTCCAGTGTTGAGTGAGGTCTCAGCTTGAAATACGACAAAAGTCACAACAACTTTTAAGAACTTTTTAAAGGATGTTAAAGGAGAAAAAAATTTATTTCAGCATTTTTCTTACTAAGTAAATAAGATTAATGTTTATAAGTTGAGTGTTGAGCGTGGTCTCAACTTGAAATGCGACAGAAGTTGCAACAACTTTTAAAAACTTTTTAAAGGATGTTAAAGAAAAAAAAATTATTTCAGTATTTTTCTTATTAAGTAAGTAAGATTAATGTTTAAAAAAGTTATGTGACTGCCTGAAAAGGTGGGTCATCACAGTAATATACTATGATAACAGTAGTGCGATTAACATTTCAAAGAATCCTATTCAACACTGGTAGAAAAGCACATTGACATTGATAACTCTATTTTATAGAGTTATTTTAGCACTTTTTGATATTTGAATTGGCTATATTTTTTAGATTTTATGTCATTTTATTTTATTTTTATTATATTTCATTTTTATTGGGTATGAGGATGGAAAAAGAATGTTTATAACTTTGAAACACTTCATCATCCAAAGTTAAATTTTCAATATGTATAAACAAACCGATTAAATAAACACTTATTTTATGTGGTAATATGAGGTGGATTCTAATGATTTAGAAAAATGTTCAAATATTATTTTCTTCGCCTTTTGTTTTTCTTTTTCATTACTAGTACATAGGTGGGCTAAGGCTTCGCGGAAGATAGCGGGTTCGATCACGACTTACATCAAATAATAAATAAACAAAAAGAGAATCCCTTATATGTTTCCATACATTAAATATGCCCGTATAAACTAAAAATTGAACTTCCCTTGCAGTTTCAGGTTTAGTGTCGAGCTATCCTTACGTTATACTATCTACTACTTGGTCTCATATTTCCTCCAAAAATAATTGTATGTGTAACTATCTTGAAAAATCCCTTTGCATCCATTACGCGTCGATTAATATATTCAAAACTAAGAAACAATCAATCAATTGATAACCAAATCAAGTATATTTATTATCTTTTTTTCTTGTATCTGTTACATTTCTCGCTTCTTTATGTCTCCATGCGATAAAAACTTCTTGGCAGCAAGCCTTTGTAAAATGATCATCAAAATTCTTCTCGACATTTTATAAATTATAATATTCCTGAGTTAGACAACTGCAATGCCCCTTACAAACGTCATAAAATTGTTAATTTTTACCTATGTCATCTTTAAATTACTTAGCAAAAACCTTGAATACATAAGTAATATCTGCATGTTAATCCAGTAAAATGTCAGTTCAATTTTTTTTTAAACATACCATGTTGACCACACAAATGAGCATACTACCTATCGAATCGCCTTATATGTAAAGACTTCATATATTATGTAACAGATAATAATCCACTAAGTATTCCACTGAGATACTATAGAATGTGATCACAACATTAAGATAATTATGACTCAAGGCATATCATTAAAATACTAATAACGTGAAGACATGTTACATATACACCTTATGTAACGCTCCATTATAGGCGTTTTACCGTTAAAACTATTATTTAAAGATGAACAATTCAAATAAAACACTTACACTCAAGTAGATATCTCAGGAACACATGCATATTTTTTTCTTTAAAAAAACTACTTACTGAATTTAACCTTTCCTTATCGATTAGCTCGACAGAACAGCTAAAGCAGTCAGCTAACCGATCACCTGCAGAAAAAGTTTACAAAACAAATATTTAACAAAGACAAACTCACACATATAATGCAAGCATTCTTAACTTCTAATCAAACAACGAATTAAAACTAATTACAAAGAAATGAACTATATAACGTATTCTTTAATAAATAACCTAAGAAACTAAAAATCTAAAATACAAATTACATCAATAAAATATAAATTCCAAAGAACATATCACAAATAGAACTAAGTCTCAAACAAATAAAAATACAGAACATAATATATTAAAATTTTTTTTGAGTTTAAATTGCTTTCATGACATGATTCCATTTTCAATCTAACACTCTTTGCATGCACGTCCGTCCTTGTCCTCTATCAGAGTCAACCTACATCTTATCCTTATCTGCAACATGATATAAACTAAGTAAGTAAAAGCTTAGTAAATACACATTCCTACCTCACAACATAAAACATTTCCAAAAATCAGTACATAAGATCGTGATTATAATCATAGTAGTGCACGAGCCACAAATTTATATAGAACATATCTTTTTATTTGAACCTTCATATTAAAACATAATTCATTTTATATTTAGGGGCCCAAGCATATTGCACCATTGACATCGCAGGCATGCTGTCATGAGAGGAGTAAAGTAGCTAGTCCTAAACCAAACATGATAAGTCCAAACCTTACAGGACATCATAAACATAAACATAGGGTGAGTAATGCTTAATTAAGTGATACGTGTGTGTGTGTGTGTGTGTGTGTGTATTTATATATAAGCTCTTTGAAAACTTGTCATAAACCATAAAAACATAAACATAAAAATATCCTAATGAAAATTCATCGTAAAAGATCTTAAAATAAGAATATTACATCACAAATCTTTGTTTATAAAACATTGCTTAACTTTTTTATAAATTTTATTATGTTATAGGTAAGAATGTACTTACTTGGCTTGCTTGCTCACTAAATCTTAAGTTGAGTGACATTGCCACTGTTCTTAGTGCTCTCACCTTTTGGAGTATTAATGTCAATCATTCATAAAATACATGAAATTAATATCCATGCGTATAATATTATTTAATATCGTATTACATCATCGTACATCATTCTTAATGAAATAAGGTATCTTCAAGTCATAAACATGCACTTGGAGTAAAAAAAAAACATAAAAACAGAAAACTTGACGTTTAATCATTTAGAGAAATTAATCTCAACTTATTAGCATGAATAAAGTCTAAAACTTAATCCATAGCATAGCTATCATATAAAAACATCACTCAAATTTTCTTCTCTTGAAAATATTAATCCAAAATACATTTTTTTTTTATTTTTCAAAACATTCAAATAAATCTGCAAAATCACAAAAATTGACTGACCTTAAAGGATTCACAACCCTATATCTTTCAATTTGCATTCAATTAAAGCATAAAAATTTGTAATAATAAGCTAACACATATATGAAATGCTTAGATTTTTCTTTAGCCATAAAAATTTCTTTTGATAATTTAAATAAATCACAAAATTAATACTGCAAATCTGCTAGCAAGGCTTAGGCAGTGAGCAGGCCTAATTAAACATTATGAATTAAAGTATTTATGCATAAATTAATTTATAAAAATTACTGTAATATTCAAGGAAAATTCATTATTAAATTCAATAGTTAATTTGGATTTAATTAATGAATTTTATCCTTATAAATCATATTTTTTGGTAATTACGATAACACATATATGAACAATATTAACAAGAAATTTGACTATGAATTTTATGCAATTTTGGATAAATGCTTAGAAATTTGTTGCTACTATCCTTAAAATTAATTTTATATCATAATTAATCATAGTGTTGTGATATAAATTAATAACTGATTAAAGTATTAGATAAAGTAAAAAAGTATGCTATAACTCAAAACAATGTAAAAAGGAGTATGATGTAGTGTAAGTACATTGCTTAAATAAAACAAAGATAAATGAAATACTATGTTTGGGTTCTGAAAGTGAACGAAGGAGTAAGTTAGGATATTGTAGATTGCTTAAGTACATATTTCTCCAGTTTTACCCTAAAAGTATTAGAAAAATACTATATGGTGTAAAATTACATTGTGTAAAGTGGTGGGACCCACCAAGGGGACACTTTAGGGGTTGAGATTAGGCCACGACACCCCTTGATGTGGCCCAATCTCTTATTGCCAAACTAACCCTAGTTATGATTGAAATGGTGACTGGCCATGGTGAGTCACCTAATTTGCAAAAAAAAACTAAGTAAAGAAACTTTGATTAATGCTTAATATGAACAAAATTCTTTTCATTTCTTATCCTCCATATTCGGTAGCCCCCAAGCTTTACTCTTTCAAAATAAATTCTTCATAAAAACACCCTCCAAGTAAAGTTTTAAATCAAGACTAAGAGCAAAGTTCAAGGTTTTTCAAATTTTTAAGGTAAAAACTAATCTCTTCCTAAGTTTTTTTTTTTTTTTTTTGGGTTTTTCTTTGGGATTGAAGGGGATTTGATAAGGGTATTCTTGTCATGGATCATGCTTAGAAAGGTTGACAAAATCAAGGGTGTTGAAGGTGCACAAGCTCACCTATTTTCTTTGCTAAAAACCAAGCCTCCTAATTCTAAGTTTATGGTTGTTTTGTTTTGTTTTTGTTTTTGTTTTTGTTTTTTCCAAGTGAGGCATGTAATGATTTAAGTTAGCTTATGGTATGTTTACATAATTTTAAGGTATGTGATGGTGATGAGTAGAATAATTAGGGGTTGTATGCTTAGGATTTAATTTGGTTTTAAAATTGGATAAATTTGCAAACTTTGAGTGATTTCTTAAGGGAATGAAATTTGGCATATTCAAACATGATTATTTGCTAAAGAAGTTTTGGAACCTGCTCTAAACCGTCAGGTGAATAGTGTTTAAAAATATATTTTTGCAAAAACTAACAAAGTGCTAAATTGAAAATATTTACATAAACTCGGCAGTTTCAAAAAAACGTAGAAAACTCCACTATATAGTGGGAATTTTGGAAAATTTAAAATACAAAAGTTGTAGATTTTGACGAAATTGTTAAGAACCAAGGACGGTTTGTTAAAATTCACAACAGTTGATGAAATATGAATTTTACAATTTTTTATCACACAATTTTAATAAAAGTAAAAGGACAAAACATTTTTTAACAAAAGGAGTTTGGGTAAGAAACTTTGGAAGAATTTAACCCTTGTGAAAAATTGAGGCTAACAGTCTAAAAATATCATTTTTGGTCTAGGGGGCAAAATCATCGATATTTTCGATATCCGGGATAAAATTGTAAAGTTTTGCTAAATTTGGTTTTTATTGCAAAATAAAAGAACCAATACCTTGAATTTTTGTCCTGCTGCCAATAAGCAACTTTTTGTGTTCAGTTAGCAAAAAAAAAAAAAAAAAGCCCAAGAAGTTTAAAAAGGCCCGTCAAGAACAAAAAACGTCATTTTTTGCAAAACGGCCTGAATGGACCCCAAAACGTCCAAAATAGGGAAAAAAATGTCTTTAGCAATGAATTCTTTTTCCCCTTTGTTAGTGATGATAAGAAATCATGAACTAAGAGGAATAGAATCCATAGTGATCGAGTTTATGAATCGGGCAATAACTCAACTTAGCAATTAACATATACAGTTTATCGACGTATAGATTAATAGTAGTAAGTTAGCTCATGACCATAAACTATCCATACATGGCACTTGGACGGTTAGAGGAGAACTAGAAGTTGGGTTAATGCTGTAGCATACCAAGTAAGTTTGAACCCCACCTACAGTATGGAATAAAGGGTTTTGGAAAAGTGTATATACATATACAAATGTATTTATGTATTTATTGCATTTAAAGAAATGTGTTTGTTGTGCACTTATTATAAGTAAATAAATCATCATGCATGGTATGACAAGTAAATTAACAGACTAGTAATTGAATTACTAGACAAAGAGAAAAGTGTTGCACCAGCTTCTGACTCAAGGGGAGTTCTAAGTTATGTTTCGGTCTCGATGTTATGATGACCTATGTGTGCATATGGTACAAACACTCGAGCCCTAGTTAAGATCAAAATAGGAAAAGAATAATGAATGTCCATAAACAAGCACAAATGGATCATGCATAAATGTAGGTTATACATGTGGGCTATATTTGGACTTACTGAGCATCCCATCACCTAGTTATTTTGCGCTATAGATAATTCAGTTAAAAGCTCAGAATAAGTTCACTGATGAGCTGGCATAGGTACATGTGCAATGTGTAGACAAGAGTATAGATAACGCCATTGAAATGTTTTCGCTCTATATGTATATTAAATAAATTTGAAACTTGTTGTAGAGTAAGTATTAAATATAAATTATAGTGTGGTACAAGTAAGACAAAACTCTTTTGAGAAATGTTATGTTAAGTATACATATATATATATATATATATAGGAGGTTTGTATATCCATGTGTGTATTATTATTATTTATTGTAAAAAAATTTTATTCCTAGATTTCCTTGGCTATATAGGTAAGAAAAGTGTTAAGGTACAACTCGAAAGATGACAGATTGTGATAATTACTAAACATAATAGACACATAAAATCATAATACGTCCAAAATTTAGCTCCAAATAAATTCATAATAATTCAAAACATGCAGTTGAATTCAAAGTTAATATTAACACTAAACATGTTAAACATCGAACACGTTTTATTCAAACATTTTTATAAAATCAAATATGCATGATATGCTTCTAAATTTTTTATAAGACATGCTTAACATACAAATAAATGCCAAAAAATAATAAATTATGTAAAACACATCTACTAGCAAATAAAATTTCATGAGCAATACTTGATTGAAAGCTCATGACATTTAAAATATATTGACTGAAAATTTATAGAAAAAATTCTAAACATTTCTAACATATATATACATATCATATCCAAAAATCGCAATAAAATAAAATCATTTGGATTCGAAACATTACTGGCGATTTTATCAAATAACCGAAAACCTTAAAATTCTCATATCACATTCTAATAACAAAAATTATCATAAATTTGTACCAAACTTATACAACCCTAAAATCAAATATAACATGAACATTATAAAATTAAACATTTCCAAAAATTAAAATCATTACGTTTATGACATATCACAAAAATTGAATTGAAACAAAAACTGCATATTCTAATTTAACGACATACCCTAAATTTCAAACCCTAATCATAACAAATACTCATAACTATAAATATATTCTTTAATAAAACTAAAACATCATATTCATAAATAAATTCAGATCTTATGTTCTTAAATTCTTTGAGAGAAAAAATCTTGAAGAAAACAAAATTTCAGACTAATGGTGTGTGAAGTTTAGGGAAGAAAAGAGAGGATAAAAACATAGAGGAATATAAAAAAAGATAGAGACAAAAAAAAAAAGGGGATAGGAATAGTATGTATGCTTGAAGTCACATATTTATAAGCATAAGTAACCTTAGTCCTAGTTTAATTAGGTTTCTCTTTCTTTATTTTTCTTTTTCTTTTTTTTTTCCCTTTTCTTTTGCCTTAATGGCAACTTTTTTTTTCATTTCCTACCTACACGGTTTTAATGTAATATATATAATATAATATAATATAATATAATGTAATGTAATATAATATAATGTAATATAATATAGTTATAATACATAGTCATATATATACAATAATAGTGCTTGCTCCTATGACCCAAAAAATATTAATTTACATATTATTCTTTTGAACACTTTATATTATCGAGGCTGTCATAACAAAAATGTTACACATATAACTATCATGACATTATAAATGTTATAAAAATATGAAAATATGTAATAAAATTTATGTCATTGTCAAGAACATAACTCTATAGTGTATATAACTCTAGAGAATTATAAATATAAATTCCAAGCACTTCGATTCCCCATGGCCATTTCCTGTAACATTACTAAACAAAAAGTTAATTTACTTAATATAAATAATAATAGTACTAAAACGTTAAATTGACATAAGTATCCGTAGAAGAAAACGACGCACATTACACCTTATCTAATCATATATGATGTCAGATCCTAAGGAGTACTAGCCGATTATATTCTATCATACTATGATTATATAAACATCCTATTTATCATTTGTATCAAATAGCTTACCTAGTACAATTCTTCCACCTCGGTTAGCTCATCATATACTATAGGTATTCAACTAACTGATTACCTACAAAGCAAGTTAATATGTACATACAAAATTTTTAACAATATAAACATGTATCTAATAGCTCTAACTACTATAATGCATTCCAACATCCATATAAAACCAATCATAGCAATATAAGTATCATAACATAATCTTTCAGAATAACCTAGAAAACTAAACATTTTAAAACATAACATAATCCAACAATGTCATAAATAAAGACAATATCATATTCAAAAAAATTGTATAACTTAACATAATCATCAATTTGTGGAATCAAAACATGTTTAAACTGATGAAACATAATATCATTTAGGTATAACTCTATTTCCAGTCCATCATTCCTTACACACATGCCTGTCCACATCCTCTATCTTAAGCCATCTTTATCCTACTCTTATTTGCAACATGATGCAACTTGAGTAAGCATTAAGCTTAATAAGTGCATATGAGACCTCACAAAACATTATAAAAGATTTTAAACATACAGGTCAATGTATCTTTGACATAAACATGATAGTATATATAACAAACTTCATTCGTATATATCTTCTCTTTTTTCTTTTTCCATATTAATATTGTTTATTTTATCCTTTAGGGCCCTAATGTTGTGTTGTTAACATCATTGATACCCTGTCACGAGAAAAGATGGGTAGTTAATCTAAAACCAAATGTACAAAGTCCATCTTGTGGGACAGTAGATCTAGCAGGACTAACATTATCATTGGGTGTGCAATATCTTAATTATGTGATATGTATACACACACACACATATATATATATTAAAAGAAACGTTTTTTGCATCATAAAACAAATGCCAAAAACATTCGTAAGAAAATACTCTTTAAACTTTTGAAAGATTATGAAAGGTACAATGTTTTTATCTTAATATTTTTTGCTAGGTTGATTATGAGATATGCAATACTATTAAGATATTGATCTTTCGAATAGAATATGTGTTTATATTGATCTAATGGAATATGACATAATATATATGATCATCTATTGTATTTTTCTTACTAGGTATTCTAATTGTAGGTAAGTCTAAATAAACTATTATATTAATATAACGTTAAAAAAAATTGTTTATTCAAATAGAGAGAGGAATTCACAATTTTTCTATGGGAGACAACTATTTTCTATTTGAGACTAAAGCGTTCCTCACCTAGTCCTTAGCACTAGATGATTGAACAAATGGGTGTAGAAGGAATTACAAGTTTCTAAAAGATCATTTATTTTCTTTTGTCACCCATTAATCTCAACACATAATCAAAGTAGGTTCTTAGATGAAGAACACTTCTTCTTCTTTCTTTCTCTCACTACGTGCCTAAGTAAGGATTTTGGAAGAGTTTTTATAGTCTAACTAAGGCTCTTAATTATGTGTAGAATAAATAGAAGAGGCTTCTACTTATAGAGAATGAGAAACCCAATTAATTCTGAAAGCTTCTTTTATTTTAATTTCAAATATCAAGAATTTTAATTAAAATAAAAGTGAAAATATTATCTTTCCTTATACAGCATGTGGTGCCACATATAAAGACATTCTCTATGCATGTGGTGCCAGTCTCCTGCCAATAGAGGAAGGAATACTACTTGCTACCCAATCTCATTTGCTTCAAAATTTAAGTTTTCAAATTTGAATTATATCACATTTATCCAAAAATTAGAAATTTTAAATATAGAAACTTAGTGAACAAGCTTTGGACTGCTGCAGAATGCGCCACACAAAGTGGGTAGGACCCACTGTATTTCTTCTAAAATTAATTATTATTTATTAAATAATTTTATTATTTAATAATTATAAATTAATTCATAGCTAAATTATTTTGAGTGATATTTAGTTTAGAATTGTATAATTTTAAATTAGTTAATTAAACCAATTATTCCACTCATCCAAACAGCATTTACAAGTTGATCCTCTACAAATAATTAATAATTAGAGCTACGTAAAATCCGTTAACATCTCTAGTTACTTTTTTATCCATTAGTGCCATTGATTCTCTAATGAATAACAAATTCATGAATTGAATCATGAATTAAGCACTCATATTATTCAAAACTTGAATTAATATTTAAGAGAATTATTTATCTGTTTCTCATTTGATAAGGAATGGATTTCATCTTGTAATATTAACATTCTTAGCTACTTACTCTACTATGCCTCCAAAATTCAAGGGATATGATTAGATTTTAGAATCCACACCAAATAAATCAAAAGTCATAATTCCATAAACAGGAGTCTGCTAATAACTCAGGATTTAGATCATCTTATATATGACTATCGATCAATATGATTAGAACTTACTATATTTAACGAAAATTATTAACTGATGATGTCACATTATGTCCCAATCCTACATAATTTCATCATGTATTGTACATTCATTTAATGACTCACTATATTAACGTTTCGAATAAGACTGTTTCATTCTTAATATAAATGACTTACACTATTAAGGCTCAATTTAAGATTCAATACTTTAATCGAATAATTGATCATAATAATTGATTGTATATTATTAACTATTTTAATTATCATCCTTAAATATTATCCTCTTATATATAGCACTTACATACAATATTAAGATAGTATAGATAATTATAGAATTTTAATGATCTTTGTAAAGCATTCAAAACAAATACATGCAAATATAATAAAAATTTATTTTATTTATTTATAAATATGTCTTCTACAAAACATAATATGCTTTGAAGGTATCTATTCTAACAACTACATGGTACAACAATACATAGCATCACGTTAATTTTTAATCATTCCTAGTTTACTAAAGTTGGAAATTCTGACCTTTACTTAGAGAATTTAATCTAATAAGACATGTGTGCTATCTTTGTAAAAAATTTGGTCATATAATAGTTGACACATAAATACACCTCCATAATTTTTATCTCACCTAAATAATAGAGCAAGACATGATTTTCTAATTTTCTGATCCAACACAACACATTTGCCTGTTACCAAACCATATTGAATATATCACACTACGAATTTTAACTTAAAATGTATACATGATTTGAAGCTAAAAATTGACAAGAAATCCTAATTTGGATTTTGTGCCTTCTAAGGATGCACTACGAATATTTATTTTGACAAAAAAACAAGAAGTTTTTTGTGCTTTTTGATGGACTACGATATTTATTTTTGTCATATACCTTAGCAAAAAGAAAAAAAAATGTACAATTTATATAGGTTTTAAATTTTCATACACATCAAATTCTTAATTTTACCTACCGTTAAATACAACAAGTTACTAGTCTCTTATTCTATTATTTCGTGCCATTGGGACTACTCAAAAATTTTTCAAATGAAATAAGAGTAATGATATATAATGGACACATGGACAAATAGACTTTAACAGGTTGAAAGTTTGGAGACCTAAAGGTCAAGAATTTCAAAATGAAAATGTAAGTATAACAACTGAGAATGTTTAAGGACCTGTAGTATTCTTTTTTTTTTTTTTTTGACCTTTTGGATTTCAAGTGGAACAATGCTTAGGATATCAGTAATGTTATGATTTTTACATTTATGGGACCTATAGGTGAGACTATTTTTTTTTTATTAATTATAGTATTTAGCATTGGTGATGTCCTCAGACACTTCTCTTTCAAGTTTTTTTTGGAAAAAGTTTTGGTTGGGCTTAAAAAAAATTATTGGTAAGATATAGATTTTAGCCGTTAGATGAAGTGAGAATCATCCCAAATAAAGAAAGCATGACATTTTAATAAATTCTAATAAAAATCTAACTACTCAAAACTATGGTTAATTATGTAAATATATCTCAAAAATTAAATTATTTCCAAATCTATCTTTTGTTTTCGAAAACTATAAAGGTATGTTTTCAGTTTAAAGGTTTATTTCAAATTTATCTCTCACATACTCTATAGACTTAAAAATACATAAAAAAAAATCTAAAAACAAAACATCAAATGTCAAAAGAAAAATCTTTTGTTTTATATTTTTAATTTTTCTGAAAAAATGACTTCTATAAATAAGTTTGGTATAATTAAAGATATCTTTGCCTTTTTATTTTTTGTAAAGTTTGCAATGTATGAAATTGAAACTTTTTTTTTTTTAAAAAAAATTAAATAAATCTTTGTTGTTTTTTTAAAAAAGAAATAATTAAAACTAAAACACATAGTTTTGTGATAGAATATTCTCCATATTTTATGATAAAAATGGTGTATTGGGGGTGAGCTCGGCGCCACCGCCGAGGAGCCTTGCTCTAAGTGGTCGGCAAAACAGCTCGACAAAAGCTACGGAGAGCTAACAAATGATCTTGATGAGCTTAGATCACCTATCCGAAGTGCTTTTTAGGGCCCTCTGGGCCGCGCCACAACTAGTCGCCTCCTCAGGTCAGACATCAGTCGGGTCGCTTTTCTCTTACTTATAAGCAGGCTACTATTCGCTATCACCAGCCAACAGATGGTGAACAACTCGCCGTCGGATGAGAGGCAATCCACCGATGAAGGGCATGACACTTATCTTCTACCTTTTGACACGCTTTGATGTGACACACGGGTTATGGGCAAAACCTACCAAGCACCCGATCCAAGTGGCAACCTATAAATAGAGTGCATTTGTTGCTTTCAAGCAAATATGCTCCTTCCTACATAACAAGCCCTTGTCCTCTATCAAGAAATGCCTACCTTGAATGTCAGAGAGCCCTTGTCTATTGACCAACCCGTCTTTTTCTTGTCTCCAAAGCATCCCTCCTCTTGTTGTAGGTCCACCTGAACAGGCAGAGACAAGTAGGGAAGAGCTGTCCACTGTAAGCAGCCGCACATGGTGTTGATTCGCCACCATACTATGGTAAGCATCAACATTTTAGTGCTAGAGGAAAGGCGCCTACACCTTCACTTGAAATCACCAGCCATAACAAGTCGTGAGTCGAGATGGTAACTCGAGGCCACACCCGTGATGAGGGTGCTTGATAGGAGGGGTCAGGAGAAGCCCAAAATTGAAACCAAAATCTGGCCAGATCCAGAGGCTATCCTCGAGCCACTAGATCCCGTTCTTGGGGTCAGCGAAGTGCGGCGAGAGCCGAACAGGTGCAAGATCCAGTTGTCTAAAACCCTATATGAGAACTGACCAATGTTGTTTGGATACTTACCCAGCAAACTCGCATAGCAGGCATAGAGCTAAACGGCACCTAGCCTCTTTTCCCCAGCCCCGACTGACCAAGCTGGGGGGCAAGCAGGACAAGGTGCCTTCGACCTAAGTGAAGCTGACTCAAAGCGCTCAAGAAGATCCACACATGGCGTCTTGACGAATAATAGGCTTGTTTGAGAAGGCCTCCTTGGCTTGCAGGAGGCGCAAGCCCCATCACCACAAGGCTTTGAAGCTTCCATTTTCAATCGCCTCGGGTGCCAAGGGGAGGCTCAGCAAAGTCGTCACCCTGGGGTTGGTGACAAGGTTAAGGGCGGAGCACCCTATAGAGTGGAACTGCTCGAAGATACCAATAACTGCCAGCTCTAAGAGTTGCAATGCCAAATTTATGAAATCTACAACAATCGTTTCTGTTTGGACAACGTCGGTGCCTTAGATCCATCGTTTATCATTGCCATCATGCGAGCCCTAATGCCACCTAAATTCAAAGTCCTACAAATCAAAGCCTATGATCGAACTGCGGACACTAACGAGCATGCCGAATTGTACTAGGGACACATGCTTTTGTAAAATCCCAACGACGTAGCCATGTGCAAGGCCTTTTCCTTAACCCTGACCAGACTAGCTCGGCAATGGTTTTGGCAACTTGAACTAGCTTTAATCACTTCTTTTCGACAACTCTCTAACACCTTCTTGACAGCCTTCTCCATAACAAAAACAAGGAGAAAGGAAAAAATATATCTATATGCTGTTAAGCAGGGAGACGGCAATGTCAAAGATTATATAATCGGTTTACCTGAGTAGTGCTTAAGGTTAAGCACGTCGAAGACGAGACCCTAAAACATGCCTTCATAGGGGGACTTTGAGACGAAAAGCTGACCTAGTCATTGGCCTTCGAGCAGCCGAGCACATTTTTGTCAGATGCTCGGCTACGCGCAAAGGTATGCTGATGTAGCTGAATATAAGAAGAACCGCCAAGAAAAGGGAAAGCGCAACAACACGAGAAGGAGAAGAACCAGAAGAAGGTGTCGGAGCAACTGAGCGCTAAACAGAACAAAAAGCAGAAGAAGGACCAGAAGACCAAGAAGTTGAAAGCACTGGCCAAAAAATTCAAAAGCTACATGCCCTTGGTGGTGAGCATTGATGAAGTATTCACCTAGGTGAGCGGGAGAAACTTGCTGGTTGACCCGGCCATGCTAAAGGGTAGTAAGACAAAGAGGGACCAAAGCAAGTACTGCAATTTTCACAAGGACATGGGACATAACACTAACGACTACATTCAGCTCAAGGACCAGATCGAGAGACTAGTCTAAGACAGGCATCTGCGCGAGTTTGTAGAGTGAGTTTTACTCTGAGCTTTGCCATTGGAAGAAATGACTAACCAAGTCGAGACGAGCTGAATTGCACACGCAACAAAGTGGGAATGCCCCAAAACCCCCTACATATTGTTCACACAATTTTTGGAGGGCCAGTCACTAGGGACACATCGAGTGGGCAGCGGACTTACATCCAAGAAGCTTGGCTAGTCAAGAGAGGCGAGCTAATTAACATATCCGAGCACGTCAGTAAAATCTACCACCGGCAAAACATGCCAATCACCTTTACAGAGAGGTGGTAGACAAATTAATCCACCTACACAATGACACCTTTATGTGCAAGCTGCACATTGCCAACAACATAGTGCAGCGTGTGTTCATCGACAATGGTACTCTACTGATATCCTATTCAAGTAGGCATACGATAAATTGAAGATTAGCAATGCTACCTTATCCAAACGCCACTTTACAGCTTCAGTGGTGAATGCGTCCGAGTAATTGAAAAAGTTGGCCTGTCGGTCACCTTTGGTGAGGGTACTACTAGGGTGACATGCATCGTCGACTTCCTTGTCGTCGACAAACTGTCCTAATACAATATTATTATCGGCCATCGAACATTAGATGTATTAGAGGTTGTGGTCTCCACCTACCACATGGCCATGAAGTTCCCAATAGACAACGGGGTCGGAGTAATCAGGTCACAACAGAAGGATTCCTGAGCTTGCTATGTTAATGTTGTTAAGGCCACATCAGCTCAGTAATTAAATGTCTTGGCCATTTACAAGGTTGACGAAATATAGTTCTCGGCCAAGCTAGCACCTAAGATGCTTTTCGACTTCGACCCGCGTATGCTTGAGGAGGAGGTGAGGGCCACCCCTGCTGAGGATCTAGCATTGTTCAGCCTTGTCCTAGCATATCCTAACCATATGGTTCAACTCGACGCGCTCAGTTGAAACCTAAGATCAAGGCCGACCTTGAAAAGCTCCTTACAGAGCATCAAGATGTGTTAGCATGTTCTCACGAGGACATGCTCGGCATTGATCCCAGCATAATTTGTTACTAACTTAAAGTCCAACTAGATTACAAGCTGGTTATTCAAAAGAGAAGGGCCTTCAAACCGGGGGGGGGGGGGGGGGGGGGGGGGGGGGGGGGGGGGGGGG
>CAMOHE010007604.1:22218-55106 GCA_946598075.1 Artocarpus hirsutus
CCCCCCCCCCCCCCCCCCCCCCCCAAAAAAAAAGGTATGCTGTCATTAATGAAGAAGTCCAGAAGTTCCTAAAGGCAGGATTCATTCTAGAAGTAAAGTACCTAGAGTGGTTAGCAAATGTAGTCCTAGTCAAGAAGGCGAATGGAAAATGGCGGGTTTGTATAGACTACACAGACCTAAATAAGGCTTGCCCTAAGGACTGCTTTCCACTGCCCCGAATAGACCAGCTCGCTGATGCAACTATCGAGCATGAGCTGCTAAGCTTCATAGACGCCTATTCTGGCTATAACTAAATACAAATAGCTGAGGAAGATCAAATAAAAACTGCCTTTGTTACCAACCAATTGTTATTTTGTAATGCCCTTTGGACTTAAGAATGCCACGACAACCTACTAATGCCCAGTCAACAAAATGTTTTCTCAGCTGATTGGCAAAACCATGGAAGTCTACATGGACGATATGTTAGTTAAATCCATCTGAGCAGTGGACCACATGGTTGATCTCTAAGCAAGCTTCGACATTCTCCGGGAGTATGGGATGAAACTTAACCCAATGAAATGTGCATTTAGGGTTAGCTTGGGTAAATTTTTTGGATTTCTAGTCAATCAAAGAGCAATTGAGGTCAACCCAGCCAAGGCTCAAGCTGTTATAGACATGCATTCACCTCGGACAGTAAAAGAGGTGCAAAAACTCACCGACATGGTAGCGGCCATCTCCAGGTTTGTTTCTCGATCTATCGATAAGCGCCATTTATTTTTTCAAGCACTCAAGGGGAGGTTTGAGTGGAGCAGGGAGTGTGAGGAAGCCTTCCAGAATTTAAAGAGGTACTTAGCCACGCCCCCGTTCCTATTCAAACCTTTATCTGGAGAAGTCTTGCAAGCCTACCTCACCGTATCTAAAAAGGTTGTTAGCTCAGTCCTCATCCTAGAAGAAGACAGAGTTTAGAAGCCCGTCTATTACACAGGCTATGCGTTCTAGAGTGCCGAAAAGAAGTACCCCCCACTTGAAAAACTAGCGTTTGCCCTAGTCACTTCGGCTTAGAAACTACGGCCTTATTTTTAAGGTCACAATATCCGAGCCCCAACGAAGTTCCCTCTCCGATAGGCTTTCTAAAGTCCAAAAATATCAAGACGAATGGCCAATTATCAGTCAAACTCGACCAATATGACATTCTTTTTGTATCGACGATGGCTATCAAGGCCTAGGCCCTCTTAGATTTCATTGTCGAGTTTACTGATTCCGAGCAAGGCACACTACTTGCCGAGAAGGCACTCGTAAAAGACCCAGACTCCCCTAGCTGTAGTGGAGGTGATCACACTGCGCTAGAACCAAAATGGAAGTCTTTGTGGATGGATCCTCTTACACTAAAGGTTCAAGAGCTAGGCTGGTCTTAACCAATCGCGATGGCTATAAGACAATCTATGTACTTCGATTCGATTTCAAGGCCTCTAATAATGTAGCGGAATATGAAGCACTCCTAGCCAAACTTAGAATTTCCAGGGATCTTGTGTAGACCGCATAGTCATCCATAGCGACTCTATGCTCGTCGTCCAATAGGTCACTAGGGTGTTTCGAGCTCGGATGAAATCCATGACCATGTATTTATAAGAGATTAGGACATTGTTCAGGCAGTTCAAATTCTATTCATTCAAACAGATCCCTAGATCAGAAAACTCTGATGCCGATGCGCTTTTTTGGCTCGCCTCCAGCTTGGGCGATAGCAAGCTAAAGTCGGTCCCAATTAAAAGATTAGCCGAACCAAGTATCAATAAGGAAGTGGCAAGTGTAGCCAAAGAGCAAAAGACCACCTGGATAGACCCTATCATTTGATACCTAACCATAGCCGAACTGCCCAGCGACCGAGATTAGGCACGTCAGATTCGCAATAGCTCAACCCTGTATTCGATGATTGGTGGGAAGCTGTATCGGCGAGGCTACACTACACCATGTTTGAAGTATGTAGGGCCTGGAGAAGCTCAATATCTGATGAAGGAGATCCATGAGAGGCTATGTGGTAGTCACTCTAGGGGGCCATCCTTGTCCCAGAAATGCCATCAGCAAGGATATTACTGGCCAACCATGGAGAAAGGCTATAAGGACTTCACGCTTAAATGTCTAAAATGTCAACAGTTCGTGAGGGTGCTCGGACACCACCTTGAGCCACTCACCTTGATAAGATCAGCATGGCCTTTTGTTATGTAGGCCATTGATCTTATCGGATCCCTTCCCTAAGCCCAGCCTTAAATTAAGTATTGCATTGTAGCCATCGACTACATCACCAAATGGGTGGAAGTAGAGCCGTGCATGAACATGACTGAGGCTAAGAGCAGAAAATTCGTGTGGAGAAACATCGTTTGTCAGTTTGGGATCCACATACTATTATGACCGACAACGAAAAGTAGCTCGAATTCTCAAGTCTCGTTTGCCTATGCGAACAGCTCGTCATTAAGAAGGTCTTCTTCTCTCCAAGCTACCCATAGAGCAATGGGCAAGTTGAAGCAGCAATAAAACAATCAAGGACAACCTAAAGAAGAAACTCGAAGGCCTTAAAGGGGCATAGATTGACGAGCTCCCAAAAGTGCTATGGGCTTACCAAACAATGGCCTAAACTGCCACCGGGGAGACTCTATTCTCCCTTGTATACGAGGTTGAGGTAGTAATCCCGACGGAAGTTAAACTGCCAAGTTTTAGGGTTGAACAATATGAAAAAATTTGAAATGTTGAGGCCATGATGTCTGAACTTGATTTGCTCAAGAAGAAAAGGAACTGTGCTGCAATTCATAACGCTGCGTGGAACTAAGTCGTTGCTCTATACTATAACATACAGTTCCAACCAAGGAGCTTTAAAGTGGGAGATTTAGTGCTAAAGAAAGTCACTGGTCAATAGCCCAATTTAGGGTCCTTCGGTCCAAAGTGGACTTTGGATGGACCGCATAAGGTCATTAAAATTGTCCGATCGGGAAGCTACAGATTATCAAATATGGATGGAATGCTGAGCTTCTAAAAAAATTCTTTTGCTAACTGAAGCTAGAAACATTTTTTGATCTCTAGGGCCTGTTAAACAGGGTTGGAATGTAAATATTATACATTAATGAAAATCTTAATTCCTACGTTGTTCCATTGAGTAATATGTGTTAAGGGAGATACAACCCTGAAGAGGAATGCCATAACTCCATTCTGGGTGACTAGACACTAACTCTCAAAGTGGGAGGGCCACCCCAAACAAATGGACTGGGGGGCTTGTTGGCATAATACCGACCATTAGTTTGTTATGGTACGGACCACCCGAACAAAGTCGTCCTAGCATGACTATGCCCAACCAATACTAGACTTGTAAAAGTTCAAATGAATTTAAAAAAGTCTAAGGGGGCGACAGTGTACAGGGTACCACATGCTATTGTGCTCTGTCGGACCGAGAAATTGACATTCCCTGCTCGGTTAGACTCTATAATGCTTAGTCTTTTTCCCAGGAAGTTTTTTCCCTCGTAACGTTTGTCTTGGAAAAGTAAAGAAGTTTCATTACCGAGACGTTAAACTCGGCAAGAATGGAATTGGAAATATGCAAGTTTGGAATCCATGTTCAAAAAGTTCTCCTGAAAAACATCCAAGTTGGAAGAATTCCTAACTCAATGCTCTCCCAAGAAGCATCTAACTCGTAGAAACGAGGTTTGAACTTCATTTTCAAGAAGCCCCACATGCTTTCATATAACGAAAAATTTCATCTAAGAATAAACGTACTTGGAAAAGAACATAAAGATACAAATTAAAAGGAAAATTTCAAGAAGCGATAAACTTGGAGAAAAATTTTCATTATAGGATGCAATAGGGAGGTACAAATAACTAGGCACCTCCCAAGCTCGAATAAAAAAAAAAGAAAGAAAGAAAATAAAAACAAAGCCTAGGCCCTGTCCTCGACATCACCGTTTCTATCGTCTCCGCCCTGGTCGTCGCTCCCATTCTCGCCATCAACTTCAATGACGTCCTCCTACTAAGGGCTGTTGTGCCCTGCCCTGCTCTGGCTCGATAATGAGCAACCAGTCGAAGTCTACCACCTCAGGATGCTTCTTAATAAGGTAATCTTGAAGGTCGGTCATCTTGAAGTAGTAGTGGTCGATGTACTCTAGGGACACCTTGAACTCCTCCACGGCCTAGGCAAGACGGCCAGACAGTTCCTCGAGGAGTCGTTGGAGCTCGGCCTACGAGGCCCGTAGTTGTTCCCCGAGGCGGTTGGCCTCATCCTTGGACTGCTCGGCCTCATTCCTCGCTCCCTTAGTTGTCTTCTTGGCCAACTCCACCATCGCCTTATCTTGCTCGGCTTCTTCCTTTGCCTTCTTGGCCTCGTCCTCAGCTTGGGAAAGAGCCTCCTTGATTTGTTCCAGTTTGATGTTCTTGGCACCTGGCTCCTTTTCGACCTTGTCCTTCTTGAGGGTGGTCTTCTTATGCCTCTCCTTCTTCAAGTTAAGCTCCTTCCACCTGGCCATCTAGGCCAGGTCTAAGAACGCGTACGCTTGAAAAGATAGAGGTCAAAACACAAAAAACATGACACAAATTAAATGGAGCTCAGTTCTAGATTTTTTAAACTCACATTGGCAGCAGAGCAGAATGTAGCGCTCGAAACTCGAAGTCCTTTCCTCAGAAGTTCTCTAGGAACAACTCCTTGAGAACAGTTCCCCAAAGTGTTCGAGGATGTGACAACGGTAATTTAGTTGCATCCTCGAGGGATCTCCCAAGGGAGGCACCACGTCGGTGGTAACGGCAGGAGGTTGGACATGGTGTAATGAAGCCTCCGTTCTCATTGGTAGAGGTAGGGAGACCACTTGTACTGTCTGGGGCAGTTGCTCCATTCGTGGCTGCTACTCGGACCTTGGTGGTCGTTTTGGTCTTGGGGTCCTCTTTCGTTTTGACTCGACCACTACCTTCCCTTTGAACGACAAAGGCGCTTCATCAAAGCCCGCCTCTCTTCTTGTGTGGTCAGCCGAGAAGACATCTCTGTAGAACCAAAAAATCCCCTAAGTGAAGTCAAGCTCAACAAGCCAAAAAAAAAAAAAAGACTCAAAGCTCACCTTCAATCTGGAGCTAGCCCAATGGGTATAGGAACCAATTGACGTCCATGAGGTCTTTGTTTGCTACAGATGGCCCTGCATTGAAGGAGCCACTCGACGAATCCTTAGTGTTGGACATTGATGGCTCCCTTGTTGGCCACCCGGATCTAGAGGTACTCGGCCTCGGGATGTCTGTGGCGCTTGGCCTAGCCATTGTCACCTGCCTGGTCGACCGGGCAGGTTGGATGTTGGAAGGGGGAATGGTTACCGGGCAGGTTGGATGTTGGAAGGGGGAATGGTTCTACTGGATTCCCCAAACCAGCCACAACCAGAAAGGGTGTTTTTCCCGAGCAAGAATGATTGCTGCCGTGTGGATTTTGGCTTAGTAAATAGGTCCTCCACTGCCCTAATAACGTGGCTCGACGTCCACGGCCTCTTGGACCACACATGCCCCTACTCAAACGTCCTTGGGACATGTTGGTCCTTAAGGACAACCTCACCAGCCCGAGCTAGGTAATTCCCCCTGACGTAGAACCACTTAAACGTCTAAAGCGTGTCCGAGTCGGGGTTGCCTAGGATGATATCCTTCTTGAAGCAGGTGACATAATACCGGCTAGACTGTTGGGGAAGTTTTTTCATCTTGTACACCTGTTTAAAGGCTTCCCACTGCATCTCGATAGCCCGGTGGTACCTCCATAGTACGTACATCCCAATCAGCGACCTATAGCTATTTAGGTTAAGGTGGGTAGGGCAAACATTCAGGTAGTTAAGTGCTCAGTGGAGGAATGGGTGGAACGGTAGGCTTAGCCCGGCCCTGAAGAACTCTACGTATAAAGTTACGTACCCCTCGAGTAGAGTTAGGGGCAAATCATTTTCTTCGGGCACTAAGAGGACAACGTCGTCCAAGATGTCAAACTCGATGCGCAAGTCCTCAAGTCAGGAATTTGTTATTGCACTGAAGTAGGCCACTGCTGATGTCTATCTGGGCTGGGATACGCGATAAGCAGTCACCCCCCAAACTCGGGTGACTACGACTCTCTCAGCTTCTTCCTCGGTGGTGCTTCCCTTAGGCTTTGCCTCCTTGGCTGCTTCTCCTCATCGGAGATCTCGACGGTTACCCAACCCACGACCTGGACCGAGATCCCAGTGTCTCGATAGGAGCTGCTTGGCACATCGGTGACTGCCTCCAGCTCGACGGGTTCTTGGGCTATTACTCGGGATGTGCTAGAGGTGGCTGGCCTGATGTAAGAATCTTCGCCCCTACATGGTCTCATTGGGCACCCCCTATTCAGCAAGTCGAAGAACTCCTACTAGGGTACTGTCCTAGCGTCGACCTTAATATTTCGGCAAGCTTGCCTGCTCCGTCCTGCATCGGTGACAATCCTTCTATGTCAACCTCCACGGAGGTCAACTCCTCGGTCTCGGTGTTACTGTCCGTCCAGGAGATAGTTACGTTCTATGAATTGGAGGTCACTCATGTTTTTGCACGTTTCTTGGGGAGTTACCTTGTCAAGATATGGAAGCTCGAGAAAATGAAATCCTCGAGTTGGTAACTACAGTTCGGCAGCTAAAACTCAAGAGCTGCGAAGTGTGGCCTTGATTGCACATGAAAATGATAGGGAGTAAAGCCCTATTTATAGCGACACATGATGATTATGCCTATCAAGGAAGCACCCATTCGCATAGCGACATGTGTCCCTCCGAGTTTTATTGCATGAACTTTCATCTTTCCCTGCCTGGGGACGCCGCTTAGGCTCATCTTGAGCCGACCTCACCCTCTTGGCATAGTCCACCCGGCCGAGCACAGACCAGGTGAATTGGGGGGCTACTGTTGAGGGTGAGCTCGACACCACTGCCGAGGAGCCTTGCTCTAGGTGGTCGGCAAAACAGCTCAGCAAAAGCTACAGGGAGCTAACAACTAATCCCGATGAGCTCGGATCGCCTGTCCGATGCGCGTTTTGAGGGCCCTACGGGCCGTGCCATAACTAGTCGTCTCCTCGGGTCAAACACAACTGGGGTCGGTTTCTCTTACTTGCAAGCAGGCTACTACTTGCTATCACCGGCCAACAAACGGCGGACAACTCGTCGTCAGATGGGAGGCAATCCACCAGCAGAGGGCACGACACTTGTCTTTTGCCTTCCGATAGCCTTGATGTGACACACAGGTTATGGACAAAACCTACTTAACACTCGGTCCAATTGCAACCTATGAATAAAGTGCTTTATTGAATTCAAGCAAGCATGCTCCTTCCCATCTAACAAGCCCCTGTCCTCTGCCGAGCAACGCCTGCCTTGAGCGTCGAAGAGCCTTTGTCTATTGATTAACTCGTTTTTTTTTTGTCTCCAAAGCGTCCCTTCTCTTATTACAGGTCCACCTGAATAGGCAAAGACGAGCAAGGAAGAGCTGTCCATCGTGCGCAGCGACAAGTGGTGTTGATTCGTTGCTATACTACGGTAAGCATCAACATGGTATTTAAAACTTCAATTCTAACATATTAGTTACAACTATGAATTATATAAAGGTCTTAATGATTGTGATTAAAAGCAAAAAAATTGTTACAGTGTAGTATTTTTATATGCTATAATTCTTAAACTTCGGACACCAATTACAATTCAAGTTAACTAAAATCTCCAAATTTAGCCTTAAAAAAATCTCCCAATTCAGTCTAGAATTGAAAATCTAAAATTGACAAATTCTTGTCGCCGCAACCAATAAAAAAATTTGCAACGCTGGTAAAAATGAACACCAGCTGGCTACAATAAATTCACTGGCCACGGAAGGCCCAAAAATCTAAATCACTAATTCAGTTAGCTCATCTTTTAGAGCAATTTCAGTTAGTCTCGTTGCAAGTTGGCAAATTCCACCCTTTAAAGGCCAATAAAGAATCAAATTATCATCTCGTGGGAAATTGAAGAAAAAGCGAACAAGGTGGGTACGACGGTACAAAGACGTTGTAATTTCTCACAGCTATGAGGTATGGCTACTGCCTGCACGGAAAACAGCTTCACCACATTTAAAAAAAAAAAAAAAAAAAAAAAGGGCATAAAATAATCGTATAAATATTGCAAAAACTTATTTTTTTAACTGTTTATTTAAGATTTTTAGGGGAGTTGTTTCCCATTATGTTTGGTATAGGTAGTTTAGATTGTAATTTTAGTTATAAACAATATAAAATTTTTATATGTTATCGTAAAAAAAATATTATTATAATATAAAATTTTTATATATTATAATAAAAATATTTTTAACTAATAATTATTATTATTATGTCAAACACTTTATTAGGGTTTTTTCTTTTTGTTACTGAAAGTTATTTACAATATTTGCATCTTATGTTATGTTTTTAGTGATGCATATTTTTAAATTATTAAATTTAGTCAAAATAATTTTTTTTAGAGATTAGACTGTTGAAAGACGGATACCCAACTACAGTTTTTTTCCTCACCAAAGAAATTGCCCATGTCAAATGTCCTCAAAAACTAAAATTTTATTTTTTTAATTTCAAATTTATGTTGAATTCATACTTTTATGATTAATTGATTTTTGTTCTTGTAGTAATCAATTTACCTTTTGAAGCTTATAAATAAACTGAGTAAGGCAACACAAATTAGAAATTATTTATTAAAAATAAAGAAAATTGCCAAAGTTATATTCTCCAGCTCATTTGTCAATAACAAATTTGTTGTTTAGTAGGCATATGGGTTATTTTTCCAATGTATTGAGTCCTCATACTGTTTTTTTTTTTAGTTCCAGAGGATAGTAAAGTTCGTGTAAATGATAAATTTATTTATTATTGCTTGATTTCAAGATTACACGAAAGTTATAAAGGCTAATTTATAGATCAAAATCATTTGGAGACCTAAAAAATATACAAATTTAACATAAATTTAAAATTGAAAGATACAATCTTGAGAATTAGAAAGTCTCAAATTCAAAGTATGCCATGTTTAGGAAAAAAAAAAGACTTAATACGTTAAGATACTAATGCCTCTTTAATTTATTTAAAAAATTGTTTAGTTTGTCAGAAAGTGATATAAATGCTATTTAATTTTTTTGAAAGTTAATTACTACTTTAAATTTGAGAATAGGCTATTGGAACCCTACGTATGATGGAATAAGCTTAGAATCACAACTACAGCAAATTATTATTTTTTGGGAAAAGGGTCCAACCCGCCATTAGAAAAAGGAAAGAAATATCCAAACCCACCGCTGTGATCTGAGAATATCCACTAGTTTCCCCATTTGCTTATTTTCATTTTTCTTTTTTCTTTTTTAGACTTTATTTAGAAAGAATGCAGATCACCACTCCTGTTTGGCCTGAAAAGGAATCTTATTTTTCTTGAAAAACCAGGCCGCTGTCTCTCTCTTTTGCTCTCCCTCCCCACCTCTCTCTCTGTAAACAATTGGGGGCTTTATTTGTATCCGGTTTCGTGTGTAGTACTGGAGTGTGAAGTGTCCACAGGCTAAAAAAGAGTACGGTCTTGGGTGTTCACAAATTAAGAAAGAGGTAAAACAAAAAAAACTTGCTAAAACTACTTGGCAAAATTTCCAGTCTATTAACCAATTTCAGACTCAGATTCGGCTCTTCATATATCTTCTTCTTCACCCACCAAGCTTCTGATTTTCTTTTTGGTTTCTGGCTATAGCTAGGGCTAACTGCGGCTCAAAAATATTCTTAGCTTTTAAATTATTCATCTATCATTAGATTGAAAAAGAAAATAATAATAAGAATGGTGCTGTTGTTGATTTGATTGTCTCTATCTATGTTTGCTCAAAAACCTGATTGTGATTATCTTATTCCCTTTCAAAATCTTGAAAATACCCTTTGTTATATGTCTTTAATGATGATATCCCTCACTGGAAATTTCTTTCCTCTTTCCTTTTTCCTTTCTTTTTTTTTTTTTTTTTGTGTTTTGTTTGATCTGAAGGGAAAATCATCATGACGAGACAAAAGATTGAGATTAAGAAGATCGACAACATCACGGCTAGGCAAGTGACGTTTTCGAAGAGAAGGAGAGGGCTTTTCAAGAAGGCTTTGGAGCTCTCTACTCTTTGCGATGCTGAGATTGCTCTCATTGTCTTTTCCGCCACCGGAAAGCTCTTTGAATACTCAAGCTCAAGGTTTCAACTCACTAATGAATAATCCCTTCAATATTTATAATATCCGTTTCTTATTCCCCTTTTTTGTGTATATCATATTACTTGTAGTTGCAATGAGTAACAAACAAGTACAAGATGAAATCTCTATGCACCTAATTCTAAGAGAGATATAGATATAAATAATTTCTAATCCAAGTTCAAAAGCTAGCAAGTAGAATGAACACAATGTTAGAATTTAACATTTGAAAGAAGTGTGAGTTAATAAAAAACTTCGAATGATTATAGGCTTTTCCGCCATTGAGGCCGGTCTTGAAGTATTTTTGTGACTTATAACTAATTTGTACCTTCGTGGACTTTAACCAAACGAGCATGCCAGTTATTTCCCATTTTCACCTAGCAATATTGCAGTTGATCGAGTACACTTACTATGTAATTATAGCATGTATATATTTGCAATTGCACTCCTGTAAAAGTTTAAATGGTACATTTTCTCTTGCTAAAAGTACTAATGTATTTTCTTATCAAAGGTACTTTTATCATCTCTAGCCCAAAGAAAAGATACTTATGTCATGTATTTTTCTAAGAAAAAGAAAAAGTACTTACATTTTTATAATACAAATTAAGCTACAACTAATATTGTTTTGTCCCAAGTTTCTAAACTTTGAACTTGCGAAATGTCAGTACTCTTAATGCACTACCACACACACACACACACACACACACACACATATGTATGTATATGTGTTTGTATATATATGTGTATGTACACTCACATGCATACGTTGATTTATTCTTTCTCTCTCTTCTTCAAGCGTTGTTGCCATGAATGAATAAGAATGTGTTATAGGTCAATGTTACGTTTCACATCTTCACTTATATATATATATATATATATATATATCCTAATTTTTTTCGTTGTATTTCATGCATATCAATGCATATCATGTTTGAGAGTTTTTGGGAAGATTATAGTACTTACAGAAATATATTTGAAACATTAGGTATTAAACATAGTACCACTTTTTGTCTTTGCCAATAAAATAATATTTCATATGACGAGCAAGCATGTGTTTAGTGTATCGTCATACCAATTAGTTGTACGACATTATGTATTGTATCTTCAGAAAATACCATGCCGTACCAGTTAGGGATATCTATGTGCCTATTTTAGTTTGGTTCTGGTGGAGGGTGTCTTCTGAACTAAATTTTCAATTCAGGACAATTTGTTACAGGTACTGGTAGTTGGATAAAGAGGTTGACAGTTAAACTAAGTTAAGTCGACCCATTCAATTGAGTTCTTAGGATGAGCAATCCGACAATATTAGTAAAGGACAAAAAGGCTTATGTGGAACAAAATATCAACACTGTAAGCCAAAAAAAGGGGCAAATGTAACTAAGACAAATTATTAGGTTTAGTGATCGTGGTTCAACCTATCAAGCTCAACCCTGGACATAGACAAGACAGTTGCTTAAATTGATCACTAATATTTATATTAGGACTATAATTTGGAATGTGTAATGTGAAAACGAAAGAAGAGGGGAAAAATCACAACTTAAAAATACCTCATGCGCTACAGTTCACAGTATAATATTGTAACTGTTCCTGTTTTCTGCTGTTTTTTGTTTGTTTCTTTTTTGTTGTTTCCTTTTTGTTGTTTCCCCTTTAAGAGTACTACACGTCTCGATATATCTTGTATTTGGTTATAATATAGGCATATACGTATAGCACAATTCTAGTTAAGGATTTTTTTTTTGGCAGTGCTTTTGTACATTCCAAGATTAATCTTTCTTTTAAAATTTTATTGTCTCTCTCGTTGTTAAAAGTATGCAGCAAGTGATTGAAAAGTATAGCTTTCATTCGGAAAATCCTGACCAGTTGCTCAGTCAACCATCTCTTGATGCACTAGAGGTAAGATTTTAAACGCATACATTTTTTTTTAAATAAATTACCTACACAATGAACGTATATACTCAGACTTGCTATGCTTAGTAATACTTAACCTCTTTAGTTACTTTTTTTTTTCTTAAAAAGTTAATTTTGATATTAGTTATTCCTTCTCTTTAGATTACTAGAAAAAGGATGTTACCTAGACCCAGAAACTTTTTAATTACTCTATTTTAGAAGAAAAGATTAAGATAAAGGAATAATATACAAAAGCAAATATATACAGTTAGACATGTATGATATGTCTGCGAGTTTTTGTGCATGTGGGCAGAAAGAGAGAGAGAGAGAGAGAGAGAGAGAGAGAGAGAGAGAGAGAGGATACATGACATAGACACTCTTTCAAAAAAAAAGAAAAAAAAAAAGAAAAAAGGCATATAGACACTTACACTCCCCGATCTAAATATTTAAAAAGATGATTGTCGAAAAATAAGTGCACAAAAGAACATAGATGCACTTGATCTATACATGCACATACGGAAATTTATTATTGTCACCCGAGTATAAATTAGCAGATTGTTCAATGGGGCATAAGCACCCCATAAAAAAGAACACATCATATTACGTTGATTAGCTTGAATCAATGTTTACCTTTGAAAGAATGGCTAGCAAACATATTGTTTGCAGCAATGCTTAGGAATGTAAAGAAAAAAATAATAGGATTGGAAAGAAAAGTAAAGTCAAGTAAGATGAGTAAGCAACATTTATTTCCTTTCTAGTGTTTAATTAATTATTTGATGGCATAATAGGAAAGTATCCATTCCTTTTTTTAGCATTTATTAACTTAAAAAGGAGGATTTTATTCAATATAATTACTAAACTATCCTTTTTACATAACTAATAACTATTAAGTAATAACATTTAAATTTAGACATGTAAGTAAATATAGTATTCATCCCTTTGATGGGAATTAATACTAAAAGGTATAGGAGGATTGGTATTCTCTTGTTTCATTCTCCATATTATGTGGAGCCTACAAAACTCTCATTACTAATTTTGTAAGTGAAAATATTATATTAGAGGAAAGGGATTTTCCTTTTGATGCAAACTAAACATGCCTTAATTTAGAAACTAGTTATCAACAAATATCACATGTATTTGGGTTGTTAGCTCACTCAAGCATACTTTTAATTGAAGTAGAACTTAACTGTTGAAATGAAAAATGGATGAGAAAGGAAAAGAAAAAAAAAATCGCCGTAAATTAAAAGCCTGTTTAGCAGAGGTTTCTATAAATTGTTTTTGACTTTTTGAGTTTAAAAGCTACTTCTACAACTGTTTTAGCTAATCTATTAGAAGAGTTTTTGATTCTTCAAAATTGCCACTCAAATACCTTTACTTTTTTGGAAGTCATTTCGTTTTGATACAATAATGTTACAACAACTCTGGAAGAAAAAGGAGAAAAGAAAAGTGCAATCGAAGTTCTTTATGGTTTAAAAGAATTTGGTGAGTGGGCCATAGGAGAATGGAAGGAAAGAATCAGGATTTGCAATCGACATAGGAGTAGGAGAATAAGCTTCGAGTTGTTGAAGAAACATTTATTAACAGAAGGAAAAAAACAAAACAGAAACAATACAAGTTCTACAGAAAGTGCCATGTGAAAAGAGAGTTGAATACCAAAACTCATGGTCATTAAAGACCATACCTATAGCAAATTTATTTGTATAATGGCCAGAAAGGTGCAGACATTTATAACCATTGTCGTTATACTCCAAGATTAATCCACGTGTGCAGGTAAAACAATCAAATTTATGATTGTTGTATGGGCACCAATAAAAACCTAACCTTTCATGTCTAGTTCTTTTCTTGACATTCAAGAGCTTGAAAAGAATATTTATCATCGAGAAGAATTTTAGTTGACAATATATACATTACATCCTATATGTATTATAGGTTGAACTACAGTTTACCCATAATTACTATAACATTTTTGTCATAAAAATTTGAATTTTTGTTTAAATAATATGTTCGAGCTTATAAACCAAACGGTCTATTAGGCGTGCCCAAAAACTTGAGAGGTAAAGATTAAAAAATGTTGAGCTAAAAGAGCGACACTTGCTTCCACCACATGAAGGTGATTTTGTAAAGCTTTAGCAGTCTATTGATTTTGAGATTAAAACTATCATCCAACAAGGGAAATAAACTGAACAAAGAGAGGAAATACATCAAAATTATAATATTTGAACGGAGAGATCCAAGAATTAGAACCAACATAACTTTTGGCAGAATAACAAACTGCGGAACATGACATCACAACAGATGAAATTAAACACAACATAAATCACTAATAAAAATATTAAGAATCTTTGAAGAATTGAGATTAGATTCTGAAACTTGGAATGAATGTTTGGCTTGGAAAGACCAGGAGGATAGAGGTGATCTCTAAACGCTGCCCCCGACATTTTTTTTTAAAAAAAAAGTGAAAATAAAAATAACAACAACCACCACCAACTAACTGAGTTTACCATGTAAATCAAGCTAATCTAATTAGCAGAGAATATTTTCAATAGCTCTATTTATTATCAACAAACCTGTAGCGTCATATATATTTGCATGCATGTCTGTATGGAAATAACTAAAACACTCCCTTTATTTTTTCTAAAGTACGACTTTCACCCTTCCTATCATGCAAATGCATATAACATCCCATGTTTATAAAATTAGACTTAAAATACCCCCAAAGCAATCAATTTTTTAAAATTACTAAGATTACCCTTCACAGCCTCTGTTGAATACAATTTAAAATGTCATTAAAAAGTACTAAATAAAATTAATCTTAAAAAATTAAAAACTCTTAAACTTATTAAAAGAATATGTTTGATTCAACTATTTATTGAACATTTAATTTTATAGTTAAGTCATATTTAAAATAACATTAAATATATATTAAGAAGAGTAATCTTGATACTTTTAAAACTTTAATTTCTTTATAGGGTATTTTGAATCTGATTTTATAAAACAGAGGGTATTTTAGGCATTTGCATAATCAATGAGTGGTGTGTATATAAACTAAGTTCAGTCGTATTATTATTTATCTGGTTAAATTTTAATCACGTTTGCGGACCTTGAAAGGCCTTTTATTTAGGTGGGAAAAATTATATTGCTACCTTTTTGTTTATGCTAATGTCATAGTGGCATTACTTTGAACAAACTTAGTCACAATGACAGCCATTGATCCTTAAAAGTTTACAAAATGCCAAAGTATACCGTGTAATATGATAAGAAACAATTTATGTATCAAATTACTATATGCATAAACGATTGCCCACTAAAATATCACCGGTCCCCCTGTTCCCGAACCTTAGACGACCGAAAATAGTGCTATAGGCAAGATTCAATTTTATCAACTGCTTTCTTTTGCTTTGTTATTTACTCTATTATCTCCTAGTCATCTTCTCAGGCATTTTATTTGCATTTTTTTTAATTTCCTACGTCTAGAATATCGGTCTCTCTTTTGTTTTTGTTTGCATTAGGGCTTTTTTTTTTTCATTTTGGGCATTCTTGATTGTTATATTCAACAATTTATAATTTTAGAAAGATGTCACCTTAGTTCAACACAAACTTTCAAATATATCATGTCATCAAGGATCTGTTTATTGTTGCTTTTAGTTTTAGGTAGATGAAAAAACAACTAAAAGTTGTGGCTTTTTCAATTAGTGTTTAGAACCATATAATTTATAATTTTTTTTCTTAAAACAGAAACCATGATATTTAAATAATGAACATAAAAAATGTCGTAATGAAGTCTTTAAATTCTTAATTAAACTATACTATAAATTTTCAAGTCTGGTTAGAGGAGTTTCTCTTCTTTTTTTTTTAAATTAAATGTGGCTTTGATTTACCAAAGTTCTTTTGAAGGTTCAAAGCTTTTATAAAAGGCCGTTCAAGCGCTTTCAAAAACAGGTTTTGGACTTTAGAAGGCAAAAATAACTTCTAGAAAACAATGCTAAGCATACTCAAAATATTAAAAAAAAAAAAAAAAAGATTTTCAAATGTTAGAGACAATGACAAGCTTTCATTATTTTACATAACATATTTTAATCAGTACACAACAAGTTTCTACTCTTTGGGTGTCTATTATGTAAGTAATCCTTGATGATCTAAACTATGCATACATTTAAATTGCATATCACAGATCAAATTAAAGCGAAAAAATAACGAAAAAGAAATCTGACCTCCAGCTATTGATGTTCTTGTCGGGACTACAATAGATGAATTTTAGAGCATTTTGGGTTCTTTTACTCCTAAGCAATTTGTATAAATGTATTATCTAAAGAAATTGCTAAGAATAGGGACCCAATAACATTTTACCTCTATATATAGATCTATAGGCGCCCCTTCCATCAAGGGTTGTAACTGTTGCTAATAGCTGTTACTAAAAGTCACAACTTTTACAGATATATTGATCACATTAACCACAATTGTTGCTAAATATTGTAACCGTGAATAACCATGTGAACGGTTATATTCTTTCATTCTTCCACTTGATCAATATATCTTATGAAAAATTCCGTCAACACTTTATTTAAGAAACTAACACATGAATCATGGCGATAAGTTCTCTTAAAAGCGAGTATTATCTTCCATGTATTACAATGCATTTTGCCTCTTAAAACCCTTATATGGCAACACAACTTAATGAATAAACCTTCTGTTTATTCTAGGTCCAACTTAAATATGTTTTCTTAAAATGACTGAATATGCTGGAATTGAATATGAGAAAAACATCACAACTAAATAAGAGTTTCAAATAAATAATAATTGTACGTACAAGCAAATCGCATCATAGAACCAAGTCTCATCCTAACTACATGATCCTTAAAATTCTTTGATGGCGTGTCTCTTGTCAATGACCACTTTCTTATACTTAATACATTCTCTGATGTGTTCAATGACCACATCTTATACTTAATACGTTCTCTGATGGCTAAATACTTAATGTCGATGTACTTACTTTGACTACCACTCTTATTGTTCTTAGCTATAAAAACAGCAGCTGAACTGTCACAATATATCTTTAATGGCCTAAAAATAGAATCCACAATTTTAAGCTCAGATATGAAACTCTTCAACTATATACCATGTGAAGTAGCCTCAAAAGAAAAAACAAACTTGGCCTCCATAGTGGAAGTGGCAACTAAGGTGTGCTTTCCACTTCTCCAAGATACAGCTCCACCAGCTAGCATAAAGATATAATAAGATATTGATTTATGAGAATCAATGTAGCTAGTAAAGTCTGAATCTGAATAGCCAACGACCTCTAGATTGTCAATCTGTTTATACATAAGCATATAATCTTTTGTACCTTGAAGGTACCTCATCACTTTCTTTGCAGTCCTCCAGTGGTCAATGTTTGGATTATTCTGATATTTTCTCAACATTCCCACAACAAATGCAATGTTAGGTCTTGTATAAACATGAGCAAACATTAGGCTTCCAACATCTAAAGCATATGTAATGTTTTTTATTTGGTCCCTCTCAAAATCATTTTTCGGACATTGGTTCAAATTGAACCTATCACCCTTGACAATAGGTGCTACACTTGATGAACAATCTTTTATTCAAAATCTCTCTAAAACCTTATTGATATAAGTCTCTTAGGACAAACCTAAGATGCCTCGGGATCTATCTTTATAGATCTTAATGCCAATGATATAAGATGTCCAACCCATATCTTTCATATCAAAATTCTTAGTAAGAAATTGTTTCACCTCATGTAGCAACCCTTTATTGTTGATTGCAAGTAGAATATCATCTACATATAGAACAAAAAAACAAATTTTGCTCCCACTAACCTTATGGTATATATATTAATCCATGATGTTCTCTACAAAACCAAAAGAAATGACATTATGGAATTTCAAATACCACTGACGAGAGGCTTGTTTCAGTCTATATATAGATTTTTTGAGCTTACAAACCAAGTGCTCATCATCACTAGAGGAGAATCCTTCTGGTTTCATATAAACCTCTTTCTCTAGATCATCATTGAGAAATGTCGTTTTTACATCTATTTGATGTAATTCCAAATCAAAATGGGCAACCAAAGCCATAATTACATGAAGAGAATCTTTCTTAGATATAGGAGAAAAAGTCTTTGTATAATTGATTACTTCTCTTTGAGTGAATCCTTTAGCAACAAGTATAGTCTTATATCTCTCAATATTGCCCAATGAGTTTCTTTGTCTTAAAGACTCATTTGCTTCCAATAGCTTTTACACCATCAGACAATTCAACAAAATCCCAGACTCCATTAGATGCCATAGAATTCATCTCTATCATAGAATTATACTATAAGTCAGACTTTTTACAACTCATGACTTATGAAAATGTTTAAGGATTATTTTCGACTTCAATATTGTAGTCAGAGTCCTATAGATACACAATATAATCACTAAAAATCGCTAATTGTCTTACTCTAATAGATCTTCTTAATGTTGGTTCATTATTCTCTTGAGGAACCGGATTATGTTGCTCAACTGGTGGTTCAACAATTTCTGGCATTTGTTGAATAAGTGGATCTATTGGATTATTATCAATAGTTTGTGGAATATTTGGGACTGGTTTCTCAACACATGTTTGTACTTGAGGAGTGTTGTGAACAACAACAATCAGTCCATCACTTAAAGTGGAAGGTTGAACAATTGTATGATCTTCTTAGAAACAATGTTCCAGGATCAATTGCTTCCATTAATCAAGTCATTCTTAAGAAATTTAGCATTTCTTGATTCCATAAACCTAGTAGTATATGATGGATAATAAAATCTGTATCCCTTAGGCCGTTCTGCATATCCAATAAAATATCCACTTATTGTTCTTGGGTTTAGCTTTTTCTCTTGTGGATTATAAACTTACTTTAGATGGGCATCCCTAAACACGTACATGTCATAAGCTCGATTTTCAACTTTTGAATAACTCAAAAGGTGTCTTTAGAACCGCTCTAGTTGGAACTCGGTTCATTATATATGCTACCATTTTAAGTACTTCAGTCTACAAGAACTTGGGGAATTTAGAGCTAGCAAGCATACTCCACACCATGCGCAATAATGTTTGGTTTCTTTTTTTGGCCATACCATTAATGTCTGGAGAACCAGGCATAGTGTATTAGGCAACAATCCCATGCTCTTTAAGAAACTTTGCAAACGAATTAGGTGCTTGTCCATCTTTAGTGTAGCCATCATAGTATTCTCCACCTCTATTTGATCTTATAATCTTAATTTGCTTTCTACATTATTTCTCTACTTCTGCTTTGAAAACCTTAAAAGCATTTAATGATTCATTCTTATTATTAAGCAAGTAGAGATATATGTATAGTGAACAATAATCTATGAAAGAGACGAAATACTTCTGATGATATGATTCCATGTCTGGATTACATATATCTGTATGTATGATTTCCAATATGTTTGAGCTACTCTTGGCACCTTTATTTGACATGTTAGTCTGCTTACTCTTTATGTAGTCCACACAAGTATCAAAATCAGTAAAATCTAAAGAACTAAGTACTCCATTATTTACCAATCTCTTAATTCTCTATATAGAGATATACCCCAATCTCTGATGCCACAACATAAAGAAATCCTTATTCATAATATATCTTTTAATACCAGCATTATTATAAACATGCGTTGTAGCGTAAGAGGCATCATTTTGTAAATTAATTCGAAAAGGACCATCAGACAAAGTACCGTTCTCAACAAGTTTAGATTTATAAAAAAACTAAAAATAGTATTTGAAAAGTTAAAAGAATATATGTAACACCCTCCATCTTAACTATATAAAACACATGATTAGTCAAGCTGGCGAATGCTACCTTTACTAAAACATGTATAAATAAAAAAAAAAAAACTCTTCATTTATCTTTTTACATATCATATTATTAGATAAAATTACAAACCGAAAAAAAAAAAAACTTAACCATATTTACAAATTAAAAAAAAATATCTTTTCAAGGACAAGTTTTCAAACTCTTTTTTATACATTATAGAAGCAACAGTCTTTAAAACATAGTAGTTCTCATTAGCAGCATGTGAACATCTTGTCAGCCGTAGCAACTTAAACAATTTCTCTTCCTGCACATCAACATCTGCATCACAAGAAACTAAATGAGCTATAACTCAGTAAGTAGAATCTAGAGTTGACATCACAAGATCAAGCATGTATTTTAAACCATGGCATTCTATTGTACCCATTTTCAGTTAAAAGAATACATTTTCAATGAAAAGCAGTCTATGGCACCTCAGTCAAGTGTAGAACTAGCTTAATATTCAAGAGGTCATGAGTTTTCAGAACCTGTTCTTTTTTAGTCATGTGGCTACCCTACATTGGAAAACCTCATGCCTCAAGGGATATTGCTACCATAATTTAGGTCCACCGGTCCCTCCCACGTCTTTTGCCTACCCATATATTAAATTATATTCCCTGCTTTATCTTAAAACATAATACAAGGATACAATAGCTTTTTCTTTTATAAACAACTAACTAAGACAATCACAATTAAACAAATCATTTAACTCGTTGAGTTTATAAAATACTTTTCATGCAAGTATTATTATTTCTTGTAAAGTTTGAGAATAGGATTCTACTTACTTGAAATCCAAGAAGACTTGAAGAAAGTATGAAGAGTGGATCCTTCTTGGTGAATTTGACGTGCTATTGACCTGCCATATCCATAATGTAATCATTCAAGCACAAAGAAACAATTTTAACAATCATACTTGTGCTAATTTGCAATCATCTTCTTGATATGTAAAAAGGGAAAAATTCATAGAGCTTAGAATACAAACCCAATTGTCATGAAAATTTTCAGAATAACAATAAACATATCAAAGAATCTCCCTGCAAAACTTCACATCATTTGGATTAATTTGTCTAGGTTCACAAACAAGCAAAGCTAGCTACTGCCAGCAAAATTCTAGTAGCAGGACCTGATATTAAAGAATTCATTAAAAATACATCCTTCAACTTTTTTGCACAAAATTTGACACAACATAGCTCTATATGTCCACTATCATCCCTCAAAATTTCAGCTTCAAACTCAAAAGTAATCTAGGAGATATGAAGCCCAAAATCAGGGCTATTGCACTCTTTTTTTTTCAAAATTTCAGCTCAACATTTTCTCAAACATCATGCTTGCACTTAGCAAAATTCATAGAAAACAGAGCAAATCCAAATTTAAACACTTCCAAGTCATGTTTGGATCAACCCGTAGCAAGAGGAACACTTATTTATATTCAATTGAACTTTTCTCACACCATCTAGCCAAAAACACCTTTACCTCCATGAAATTTTTTCACAAAGCAGCCCAAAAACATTCAACTTACAAAAACCCCCATCAAGAAGCATGAAAATACCCGTCTAATTCAAGAAAAATGTCTTTCCTTGGCTGCTATACAAGTTGGGCTTTTAAAGTTAGGTTCAAACTTCAGTTTTCTCAAGAAAATCCATGGTTTTCTGGGTGATTTTTCTCAGGTCTGAGTTTTCACCTTCATACCCTCACTTCTTTGGTTCTTTGCTTGAAGAGAAAAGAAGTCTGAGAAGATATTTTCCTTTGATGATAAGATTCAGAGGAATTGTGCCTTAGAGTAGTATGAGGTGGATAAGTGTCAGAGTGATTAGTAAGAAGAGTTCTAGCACTCTCTATATCTTGCACGTGTACTAATACCCAAATTGACACAAAATCACACCTTCAATGATTTTACTAATATCCCACTATTACTATATGATAACAAATATATCACTATTTATCCAGAGTCATTAAAGTAAATGTCAAATACTAACATTAACCGTTATTAAAATAGTCAACTAAATGAAAACATAATAAATCATGTAATGAGCCAACAATAAAAACATATCATTTTTGATTATTCATAGCGCATCAATTCTTGTCAATTAGGTCATCTAACTCTTCACTGTAACAAAACACTTAAAATATCATTAGTTTTAATAGGAATTTCATATGAAAACATTATATCATGATTAATAAAATAAAATTTACCACATACTATGTAAATTTACTAAATAAAAATGCTTAATATAACCACACACATTATTTTGGGCATTACAATATCCAAAAGGTATAAGTCTTGAAATTGAAATTAAATTCCTAGAGAAACTAGGAATATAAAAGGTCATTTCCAAAACTAAAACAAAGCCACTACTCAATTAAATTACATGTTCATATTGCCTCCTAGTGAGAACGCATCTTGTTTCCAGAATAGATACATTGTTCATTTACCACTGGCTTCCTTAGGTTTTGCAAACCCTACAAGGAATTTGTAACATGGATTGTAGAACCAGAATCAATCCACCATGTGTTATGACTAACATCAACCATATTGGATTCATAACAAACAAATGAAATTGGTTTACCTTTCTTCTCAGGCCAACTCTTGAACTTAGGGCAGTCTTTCTCTGTGTGCCTTTTCTTCCTATAGAAGAAGCATTTGGGTTCCTTCTTGATATTAGCTTGGGTTGGTATCTTACCCTTTCGCTTATGCTTGGCTTGATTCTTGCTCTTTCCTTGAGTTACCAGATTCATAGTTTTTCCTCCCTCCATAGCCAATCTACCTTCCTCTTTAGCACACATGGTCATAAGTTCATTGATTAACTATTTATGCTTATATGAATTGTCAAAGATCTTAAAAGGTGCATGCGACTGTGGAAGAGTATTTAGAATGTAATGTACATGGAAAGAGTCAAACATATCAACCTTGAGTCTTTAATTGAGTCGCAATATCACTCATTTGCATGATATGCTTACACACACACCATGAATACTGGCGAGCTTCATGGATGAGAATTTCATAATCAGGGTGCTAGCTAATACATTGTCTAAAGACTCAAATTGCTTTTAAATAGCCTTCAACAAATCCCAGACATTATTATACTGATCAACAAAACCACGAATACCAGTAGAGATCTTGGTCTTTATGAACATTACACTAAGGCAATTAGATCGCTTCTATTTTTCATATCTATCAACATCATTTGGTTGACTGGTTTTAATAATAGCAGGTGGTTCATCTTTAAGGATAGCATAATCAATATCCATCCATCCCAGATGAAGGAGAATTCTCTCCTTCCATACCGTATAGTTATCACCCTTTAATTCAGGAATGTTACACTGAAAATCAAAGTAATTCATAGGTTGTATAACTGCATAAAATTAAACATGCATGCTTATGTCACAAAATTAAGGCTAATAACAATATATAATGTTTATAAATGTAAATCATGCTATAAGAATGTGAATCAATGACACAAAAATTGCCTATGGGTTAAATTTTTAATTCAAATGGATTCATATATAACCTTATGATGAAACTATCAAATTATATTCCATTTCTTAATCTCTATGGGTAAATTAAGAAAATACTTTAATATTTCAGCATAACCAATCATGTTTAATATAATAAACTTTCCTGTGGGATAAATTTCATTGTACCAAACATAATTAGGTACAATTAATGTCCGCTTAACTACATGTGATTCAAGAAACTTGACGTATAATTTCAATATAATCTAAAATGCTCTGCCTACTCTTAATTCAATTAAAATTATACAAATCATTCAAGATATTTAATTTTCATGCATAAAATATTTATGAAATTGCATGTATCAAAATATAACAACTAAAGAATACATATAAAATAAAGTATGCATAAGATTATAACCATATCTAATATAAATTTCCAAAATTTTATTTAAACATAAATAATAAAATCTTGGATTTCATTAAATTCACTTTAGATTTATCAAAAATTAATTTTTCAAAATACCCAAATAAAAAATTTTGTAAAAAATACTAAAACAGAATTAAATAAAAAATTTGTCAAAAATGCCCTTGAAAACGTCGCTTTCCATTATTGAATGAAAACGATGTGTCATTTTCAACCAATGGCCAGCGCGTGTCGTTGAGAAAAAATGATGTATGAAAAAGAACGTGTCATTTTGTTGTCGAGAACAGCGCCCTTTGTTTACTAAAACGACATGTCGTTTTTCTTTTTGAAAAACAACATGTCATCTTTTAACAGAAAATTGCACCCTTTGGGCCAAAATGACACATCGTGTTAGACCCTAGAAACGCGTCTTCTTTGCGAAAATGGGACTTCTTGACCCAAAAAAGACCCAAATGGGTCCAATTGTAGACTTAGTCGTTTCTAGACGTTCTAGGCACCAAAAATGACATTTTTAAAACCCAAAAATGTTAGAAAATTAATTTTCTAATGATTTTTAATGTTGGTTTTCATCAAAAATTATCAAAAATGATTTCATGTACAACAAAGATTCGGGTATTTTGAAAAACTTCAACAAACTTTAAAAACCCAGTCATACAAAGGAAGGTAGAGGAAAAACAAGGCTCTGATACAAAATATAAGTAATCCTTAATGATTTAAACTATGCATATGACCAAATTGTATATCACATATCAAATTAAAGTGGAAAAATAATGAAAGGAAAATTTAACCTCTAGGCATTGATGCTCTTGTTGGGACTACAATGGACGAATTTTAGAGCATTTTGAGTTCTTTTATACTATAGCAATTTGTATAGATGGTGTATTATTTGAAGAAACTGCTAGGAATAAGGACCAAATGTTATTCTATCTCTATATATAGATCTAAAGGCACCCTTTCCATCAAAGGTTGCAACTGTTGCTAATAGCTATTACTGAGAGTCGCAACTTTTATAGATATATTGATCATATTAGTCACAATTGTTGCTAAAGGTTGTAACCGTGAATAATTGTGTGAACGGTTATATTCTTTCATGCTAAAGTTGTCTCCTATACAGCATGCATGAAAAATATTTGGAGTTGATGATTGCAAAATCAAATAGAGCACAGAGCCGAAAAAATAGAGGTCAAAGTGCAAGAGAGAAATTTTGTTTTCCTTTTTCGTTAAAAAAAATAGAATTATAGGCTTGAAAAATTACAGTCAGAAATTATAGATCATTAAAAAATCAAAATTGTAAAAACTGAATTTGTCTCTAGGAATATGTTGTTGTATGACGTTATAAGTGGTAAAATATTATTTAATGCATATTTCATCGTTCTAGCGGCATAATAGGCGTTTATAAAAATTTTAATACTCAAAGAGCTGTCCTTGTAATAAGGTCCAATTTAAGGGGTATCCCTATTGAACTGGTCAAATATATGTGTGTGGAGAGAGAGAGAGAGAGAGATGATTGGTAAAAGCAGCGAAAGAACTAAAGGAAATTAAGAGTACCAGGCTTTATAATCCACTCAAACTTTCTTGAAAGAAACAATTAGTTTGGTGATTTAAGTGTTGCATTAGAGCATTTAGCAATGTTGTAATAAATTGGTACGAAACATTTCACAAATGACAATTTCTTTTAATGTAGTGCGAAAGAAATAGACGCGACTCACTAAGGACAGAGCTTGAGGAGAAGACAATTGAGCTAAGGTATAACCATGTATAACTTCTACAACTATTCAAGATTTCTATGAGACTACTCATACCACATTTTCCACAATGCTCTTTATGATTCCCAACTCCACAGGCATATGAAGGGAGAAGAACTCCAAGAACTAGGCCTGGAAGAAATAAAAAAGCTAGAAAAAAAGATGGTGGCAGGCTTGAGCCGCGTCTCAGAAATAAAGGTTTGTGTCGGTATTGATCAGTTTACAAATCAGATTAAGCTCTTACAAATTTTAAGTAATGAAATATGTGGATGATTTTTGGCCTTTTTTCAGGATCATAGAGTCGTAAAAGAGATCAATTTTCTTAAGAAGAAGGTTAGACGCAAAACTTCTTCACTATTCTTGATTTGCAAGGCACTTCACATTCATATTTGTGCTTCATTGATAAGTAGCAAAATTTTACGGTATAAAAAGAGTGGTACAAGGTTGCTTGCTTGCTTCATTGAAACTTTCATTGCTAAAAGTAATGTTTTTCACCTCTCAATATCAAACAACAAATATATGTCTATATATTCACACACACATATACATATCTCTAGACATAACAATATATATATTTTTTTACCTTAATTGTGTCCGTTACGATCAATAGGTATTAAGGCCAGTTGCATAAAATTAATTTAGGTGACTTAGCAGTATTGTCTAGTGCAATAAGAATAGTTGGAGTAACAATTATGAAATTAGTTAGAGCTAGTCTATTCAAGCTTGTAAATTCCCTAATGATGGTAGGAGCCTTATCCTTAATAACCTACAAGGTACAAGACTGTAACAGATTCTCAACTCTTAAACTAATAGCCGCAAAAAAATGCCCAGACAAATTAACCTATAGACGCTGACTCGGGACAAATACTCCAATGGCCTTGCGAAGTCGTGGAACGTGAAAATCCAGGTGGATAGAAGCTGAAGGTGGAAGCTTGAGCTTGTAAGCCACCGAGAAAATCTTTTGGAGAATCCCATAAGGTCCAAAGAAACGGACAACAGTTTGTCATAAGCCACTTTTGAAAACAACTTCCTGCAATAAGCCAAAAGCTTGAGATAAATTGAATCTCCCACCTCCAAGGACTCGTCTTCACGGTCAGCATCTGCAAGTTGCTTCATGGAAGCTTGAGCTCGAGACAAATGAGATTTCAAAGTGACCAACATGGAATTACAATCTTCAAGCTGTTGTTCTAGGGAGGAAATGACTGGAGAACCTTTCTCGTATGAAATTATGGCGGAGGATCATGCCCATGGAGGATCCGGAATGACGACACCTAATAGAAGTATGATACGAGGTATTGTACTAATATTCTGCCCAAGGAATCCAACGAGCCCACTGTTCCGCCTATCATTGGTGAAACAACACAAATAAGCTTACAAACAACAGTTCAAGACTTAAGACTACCCGTCGATTTGTGAATAGTAAGCTATACTTCATTGCAAACAAGTCCTTTAAAGCTTAAACTACTCCGTCGGAAAAAAAAAAAAAAAAATCTTGTCTTAGTTTGTCACAATCGAGTTCGGAAACCAATGTAGCTGCACAATCTCCTTAACAAAAAATTGAGCCACCGTTTTAGTCATGAAACCAAGTTCTCTACTTGCTCCTTAATGGACATGTTGTAGACTAGAATATTTTAAAAAAAAATAAATAAATAAGAATAAGCTTCCTTAAAACTACTTGAAGATATCATTCATCAACGAATGAAAAGTGGGTGGGGGAGGTATCATGAGGAACTCATGCCTCTCGTGAGGCTGAAACTTTGTTTTCTGAATATCTTCGTCTTTGAATTCAATTTGATGATACCTAGACTTCAGATCAAGCTCAGAAAATATCATAGACACGTGAAGTTCGTCTAGGACATAATTGATGATGGGAATGGGATTTTGATCCGGAATTGTGACTTCATTAACGGCCCAAAAATCAACACAAAGCCTCTAACTGCCATCCTTCTTGTTAACCAAAAGAAAGGGACTTGAAAAGGGACTATTACATGGTCGAATAACACCTGTAGCCAACATCTCACCCTCCACTTCTCAATCTCTTTTTTTTTTTTTTTGGTATTTGTTGATAATGATAATGATGGAGATTAAACAAAGCAACTCCTTCATTAAGAATAATAGCATGATATTTACTCCATTTTAGAGTCAACCAACATCTCAAAAACTAACCATGCTTGTCCAATAGCCACTGAATTTCACGAGGAACCATTGTTGTGGCTGCTACCCTATGCAACTCAATATCTTTTAACCCTGATTTCCCTTTTTAATTTCTTTTATCATGGACTTGAGGATTTAGGGACTTGTTCGAACTAGTATCCCCTTGCAGAACCACCATCTCTTCACCCAATTTGAACTCTATAGTCTTACCTTTCCAATCAACATGCGTGAGGCCCAAACTTTTCAAGCCACTTAACATCTGTGCTTTCCAACTTAATTAGCAAAAAATCGTTGACCACCATCACTGTTTACAAATACAAAATTACTCCTCAACAAATGCCCTTTTCTTAATTTCACCGATATCTTGTACCAGCTACACTCTAGAGCTTATCATTTCACCAACTGGAAGAGCCAACATCCCCACTAATTCTGAAGAAATGAAGTTGTGGGTAGCACCACAATTAGTCAAAACTACCACTTCACTTTGGTCGATTACTCCCATAAACTTTATAGTTTGAGGGGTTTTTACTAAACATAAAATTGAGAGAGACTTCAATACAATGTCCAAATTCACTCAGAAACCAGCCAAAACTTCCTCAAAAGTGCCATCATTCTTGACTACTAAAACATGAAGTTCCTTATTTTTACATCTAAGCACAATTGAGGATCTCTCCTCACACCTAATACATATCCCCTTTTCTTTTTTGGACTGATTTTTTGAATCAGTAGGCCTTTTGTGAGGAACCTCCCTCTTTTGAGTCAAAACTCGTTAACTTCCAAAATCTTTAATCAGAAAATTATCAACATCTTTAGTTTCAATGATTACCGTATAGATAGGTTCTTTAGATCCCCTAGACAAGGTTCTTCCTCTTGACCACCGCAACGACTTGTTCTTGTCTTCAACTTCCTGTGTTATTTCCATGATTTATGCCAAATCTACAAGCTGCATCAAATGCACCTCTGTCTGATTTTCTTCCCTCAACCCACCGATGAAAAGTTTCTTGCAAAATCAATTCAGACATGTCGTTTAAGGGCACAGACAAGATCTCAAAATTGTGTCGACATTCTAGCACTAAACCTTGATCAGAACCTTGATCAGATCCTCTTGGCCCTCGTTGATGCTTCTCCATCTTCAACATCTATTCGGTCAAAGTTTGTATCATCCTCTCTAAAGACTTATCTTGATTAGGTAGTCGTTCCAATTCTCCTCTGACCCCCTCGATTTCCCTCGCCAAATCCTCAATTCGACTATCCATCTTTTTTCTATCCATGCCTAAAAAAGAACTGCTCGGATTCCACTAATAATAGAACCCTAATTTCTTACGATATTGATGAAAGATGAAAAGGAAAGATGAAAAGGAATGGAAGGAAATTTTTATTGAATCTTGGAAAAAAAAATGTCTTGAATTTACACTTTGGTTAGGTCGTTCGAGAGTCCTAACCTCCTCTCCCTTACTTCTATGAATCTTTCCTCTAATCTTACATCTCAAATTATTTATATCAGTACAATCTTTCTAACAAAAATCCTAACTAAATCGAGACTTCCCAGCTAACCAATTTGTTCTAACCACTTCTAAGAACCAACTCCGAAAAGTAACAATAACAATACCTTCCTAAAAATTAACGATAACAGTAGACAAACTCTTAAAGTACTTAAACTCTTACTTTAGACCTCCTCAGGTAAGTAAATCTCCTCACGTATGTAAATCTAATTAATAGGGGGCTCATCAAAAACTTTAGGATCCCTTGATAAAACATCGTATGGGGTCGGGGTAGGTGGCAGACTTGCTTACATGTTCCTTAGGTTGAGGTGGAGCATGTGGTTGAATAAGCTTTGGACCTACAAGAGATTCCGCACTAGCTTCGTACTTTTCCAGAGTTCTTTAAAACGCAAAAGACGTCTAGCTAAGTCATAAGCTCAACATGTTTAGCAAGTCAGTCATCAATTTGGCTCGCAACACTTTTTAGCTCGGTAACTTGAGCCGTTAATTATTTATGACTTCTTGGAGCATTTAAATGGTTGTTCCTAATATTTTTTCTCCATTGCACAAGGAACCCTCATAAAGGCTTCAAATACCTCTGAAAAGTATGAAAAAGTCGATTGTGACTGGTCCACTCAATGATAGTGGTGCGTGGGTGCACAAGCGGCTTCCCCCATGATTAACAATGACCGTTATACTAATAGTCAACAAGTGACAATGAGGTAGCAAGCGGTACTAATCACTACTCTCTTGATGGCCGAAAAGGTCTATAACTTCGACAATCGACAACGAGGCTCTCGGATGATGCACATGGGACCGATTATAACAATTATGATAGATTGCAATTTTTTGTACTCAATGTTGTGGTGTCAACGGTGAATAGTGGTGAAGGCTACATGAGTGAGTATAGGTTGATGTATTAGTTTCGGGACGTGAACAAAAATCAGGGGTTTTTATAGAAATTGGGAGGAAAAACTTTTTTAGTTTATTATTGACTGTCTACAAATGCTTTACAAGGCTTACAATTTATACAGTTAAGGATTACCTAAAAAAGAAAAATGATCCATGATATTGACACCTAAAATCTGCCTATAATCAGCTATCAATTACCTAACAATCAACCATCATTTAGCCTAGTAATGAGCTGTCAATTACGTAATAATCAGCCATCAATTAGCCTAGAATGAAATCGGCTAATTTACAGGGAATTACAAAATTTGCAGATACTAACACTCCCTCTCAAGCTGGATTGTAAATGTTTATTATTTTTAGCTTGTTCACCATATCTTCAAAACACAGTTTGTGGAGACTCTTTGTCAAGACGTCAGCTATCTGTTCCTTGGTTGGAATATATGTCATGCAAACACTTTCACTATCAATCTTCTTTTATAAAGTGATGGTCCACTTCTGCATGTTTTGTCCTGTTATGATGAATAGTATTGTGGGCAATACTAACTACAACGTTTTTATCACAATAAAGCTTCGTTGGAGCATTAGTTGAAATCTTCAACTCTCTTGAGTAATCTTCCGAGCCATACCCCTTCACAAATGCCATGAGCTAGGGCTCGAAATTTAGTCTTTGTACTACTTGCTACTATTGGTTGTTTTTTGCTCCTCTAGGTTACTAGATTACCCCAAACATAGGTACAGTACCCAAAAGTTGATCTTCTATACATGGAGGAACCTGCCTAGTCAGCATTTGTATACATTTCTGCCATCCTGTTGTCTCCCCTTTTGTAGAATAACCCTCTTCCAAGAGTGCCTTTTAGATACCTTTTATTTAGTAGACTGCCTTTAGATGTATGCCAGATAAATTAGTTTGCCTACTAGTCTTTGGTATTGCTTTTTGTTAACCTCCTTGCCTCCTTCAAGTCCAAGTTTTACGTTGGGCTCCATAGGAGTTTTAGTTGGTTTACATCCCCAACATTCCTATGTCATAGAGTAAATCCAAAATATACTTCCTTTGAGAAACCACTATACCAGCCCTGCTTCTGGCAACTTCCATTCCGAAGAAATACTTAAAAGAGTACCTAGGTCTTTTAGTTCAAATTCTCTTGCCAAGTATTCTTTTAATTGCTCCAGCTCATTGTAGTCATCTCCTGTTACTATTATATCATCTACATACATAATCAGGATGGCCTTTTTTTCCACTTTCAAAATGCTTGTAGAAATGGGTGTGATCTGACTGTGCCTGTAGGAAACCCTGTCTCTTCATAGCTTGAGTAAATCTCTCGAACCACTCTCTTGGAGACTATTTTAAGCCATGGAGAGATTTTTTCAACTTGCAATCTAAGTTTTACTCCAATTTGAACCCAGGTGGTGGATCCATATACACTTCTTCATGTAGTTCTCCATTCAGGAACACATTTTTTATATTTAGTTGTTGAAGTGGCTAATCGAGATTTGCTGCTAGTGACAGAAGAACTCTGATAGAGTTGAGCTTGGCAACCGATGCGAATGTCTCCTTGTAGTTTATCCCATATGTTTGAGTAAAGCCTTTAGTGACCAGTCTTGCTTTGTACCTACTAACACTACCATCTGCATTAAATTTGACTGTGAAAACCCATTTGCAGCCAACTGTAGTTTTTCCTCTTGGTAGCTCTACAACCTACTATGGTTTTTTCTGAAGCTCCCATTTCTTCTTGTACGGCCTTCTGCCATTTTGGGTCTAAAAGAGCTTCTTCAATACTTCTTAGTATCTCAACACCTGTTAGAGCAGTAGTAAATGCAGAAAAAACATGAGATAATTTTTCATATGAAACAAATTTGGAGATTGGGTGTTGAGTACACACTCTTACTCCCTTCCTAATGGCAATAGGAACATAGAGATCCTTTTTTCTAGGTGGACTGTAGCTCTGTAAGTTCAACTCTTCTTCCACGATGCCATTAATGGTCTCAGGACTTGGATCAAGAGCAGGAATACCAATATCGCGGAGCAAAAAAGTGAGCCAAGTTAGTTCCGTTGTGATAGATGCCATAGACCGATATTCCGCTTCCGAGCAACTGTTGGTTGCTTTTTAGAGCACCAAGAAATACAATTTGCCCCTAGAAACACACAAAACCCGGTAGTGCTTCCTCGTGTTGTTTGGCATCCTGCCCAATCAACATCGAAGAAGGCATAAAGAGAGAGAGGGCTTTGAGAAACAAAGCGCAGACCATAGTCTTGTGTGCCCTTGAGATAACGAAGTATTCGTTTAACAGCCTTAAGATGCAACATGTTGGGTTTGTTAAAAAATTGACAAACCTTGTTCACAGCGTGAGTAATGTCGGGCCGAGTAAAAGTCAAATATTGAAGGGCTCCCACAATGCTCCGATAATTTGTAACATCGACAGGTGTGTTATCTGAGGCATTTTGTTCTTCTTTGAGTGCCATAGGTGTAGCATTGGAAGCACTACCTATCATTTCTGTTTTGTGGAGCAAGTCTTTGACATATTTGTTTTGAGAAATGAAAATTCCTCCATCAAACGGTTTGAACTCCACACCCAAGAAATAATGCAAGGCTCCTAAGTCTTTAATAGCAAACTCAAAACTCAGTTGTTGAATAAGAGTAGTGATAAAGGAAGTGTTATTTCCAGTCACTAAAATGTCATCAACATAAACGAGGATCAACATAGTAGTTGAATTTTGATTGTAAATAAAAAGGGAAGATTCTACCTTACTACAATAAAAACCAAGATGGAGCAAGTATCGAGATAATCGATCAAACCATGCTCTAGGAGCTTGCTTGAGGCCATAGAGTGATTT
>CAMOHE010007634.1:0-43078 GCA_946598075.1 Artocarpus hirsutus
ATAATTCACCACCATAGTGGCCTAGCTGGGTTTCGGGACCTGCCCCCAAAGTCGTTCACTACACGACCCGATCTCTGATATGGCATCATGCCCTCAAATATATATACATATATATCTTTTTGATTAATAAAATATCTTCTTTACAAGATATAATCATTTATATTCATTATGAGGTTTATTATGAAATCCACCTCAATCTATTGTTTCAGAAAACAGTTAATAAAAATCCTTTGTCAACAAATCATTTTAAAACATTTTCGTAAAAATCCCTTTGAGGCCAAAAATATTTAAAACTGGCTATCAAAGAAGGGGTAGAAGTCCTACCTCGATATCCGTGTCGGTGTCCCACACCGTAATCCCGGTCTGCTATACGTTAGCTCCACGGATCCACGCACGAATCCTAAATGCATAGTAACTTAGCCCATTAGTATCTAACCCGAGGTATCCTATGGTACTAAATCATCTCATGGTGTCCTAGTGTGCCTTTTAGGTTTATAAAATCATTTTATAAAGTTGAAATTTCAATCGGGGTTTAAAACAGTAAAAACGGGTGAAAAATCACAAAATTACACCATACCCGGTCGTCCTGGTTTGGCCTGCAGAACTGCACAGTTCGGCCTGCCGGAAGAGCAGGTTTGGTCGGTCGAACATCTCCAGGTTCGGCCTGCCGGTCGGATGAATCCGGCTTGCCGATCTCTTAAATCTGACCTACCGAACATGAAGTTTGGCCTGCCGATCTGGAAAATTTTAGAAATTTCCACGCACAGGTTCTCGGCATCTCGAATCCAAATCTTCAAATCTAACCTGTTTTCTCAATTCTCAGGCATGGGTAATCATCATAAACAATAGAAAATCATAGTAGAACACTTTTTAATGGATTAAAACAAGTTTTAAACAAGATTTTCACAAAAATCCAAAAATAGAGAAAATAGAGGAAAAATGAAAAATCTTGATTTCAATCCGTTTTTGTTCAAACAAGGTTTGTATTCTAGCTAATCTAAGTCCATCTAACTTAGATTGAAGCTTTTCTAGGCTTAGAAACTTTTAGATTTCCAATGCAAGAAAATTTGAAAAAATAGAAAAACTTTTGAATTTTTTTTTTAAAACTAACCTCGAATCGAAGCTTGAAAACGATGTTTTTGTTGTTGAATCTCGTTCCCGAGCCTTCAATCTTCTAACCCGAAGCTTGAAATCGAAATTTGGTTCAAAATTTCAGAGAGAGAATGAGAGAGAGTGAGAGTGGCCAAGAGAGTGAGAGTGGAGAGAGAATGGGCGAGTGAGAAATGAGAGGAGAGAGAGGAAGAGTTAAATAAATAGAGGAAAGGAAGACAAAACCAGTCAAGGAAAACCGTGTGTACAGCACGTGGTTTTTCAAAAGGGACGTGTTGGTCATTTGACGAATTGTTTTGTTTTAAAATTTAAAATAGCACTTAAAAATAATAAAAAATAATTAAAAATCATTAAAAGAATCAAAATGACATTAATTTAAAAATTTCACAAAATGATCTAGTTAAGTTTAAAATAATCATTATGGCACACTAATCCACCATTTAATACTCTAAGTATACTTAATTAACTTCGGGGTGTTACAAATTCTGTCAAACAAATCAATTCACTTTAGACAAACATATGTGTCGTATCTTAATCTTGAAATAAATAGTGGGCCTGTTGTCTTGACCTATGTCTTTTGATATACCAAATAGTGACATCCATATTTCATGATGGTACGCATATCAGTACGTTAGAGACATGACTCTTGATGGCATAGACCTATTATTCATAAATGCGAAATCTATAGCTCCTTTTTAGGAGTCGAAGATATCATTTTATATGCACTATACTTTAATTGGAAGACTGAAGTGCTCAACCATTTGGATACATTGATGTAACTGAATGGTATATTATCTTTAGATGGTAAGTTTGTTGATGGTAAGATAATGGAATGTGAGAGAAAAATAATCGAGACGGTAAGACAGAATTTATCCTTAAGTCAATTATGGATATCTTATGAGGATATGATATATTATGATATGTCATGGATACTTAGCTATTTGGGCTTCGTAATGTTATATAGTTCGAAAGTGTAGCTCTAAGCTTTTAGTGGAGTAGCGTTAGAGTTGATAATTATAAAATGTGTATCTGGGATATTATATTTTATAATTATCTAAGCTTGAACAATATAAATCCATCAGGTCCCCTTTGCTAGCTCATGATAAATCCTGTAATGATACAGCGTGCTTTTCTAATAAATTGATGACTTATGTTAAATTATTAAATTGGTTGAAATTTGATAGAATCAGATAATTCATTTATGTTGATTGGTTAAATTAATTTTGTAAATTAGTTCAAGATAAACTTGTTAAATTATCTAGAATATTTATCTTTCTAAAGATTATCTAGATGGTTGTTTTAATCAGATAATTTCTTTATTGGATTATTTGAATTGAAACTGAGGCTTTACCCAAAAAATCTCGAGTGAAAAATAAAAGACTTACAGGAATCATTTATCATAAATTCGACAGGTCGATCAGTTAGTTCGGCCTGCCGATAGAGCAAGTTCAGCAAGCCAATCCATTAGTTTGGCCTGCCGATTCAATGATTTTTTGGTCATGTGTTTTAGACGCAATTTTATTAGATATTAATTCAGATTCGAATTTTTAGGGCATTATCTGATAATAACCAACCATAGGAATGATCTCTATAAATAGGGAGTGAGTTTTTTATATTGTTTAGATCAGTTGAGAAATTAAGAGTGAACACTCTAGTCTGTGAGTCTCTGAAACTCCTTGAAGAGCTATTGTTCACAAATCACGAACGTTAATTTTGGGTTTTCTCAATTGGTTGGAAGGAGAGTCACCAGGTGAAAAAACTGCTCAACATGTGCCCACACACACACCAACATGGATTGCGGGAACTCTTCGGCATTCAAAGGTTAGTAAAATCTAGTTAATTTATGCATAAAACATGTCAAACTTATGTTTTGAAAAATAATCTAGTTAAAAATTTTAAAATTTCCACTGCATACTATTTGTTCCAGGCAAGTGACTTTATTAGAATTGAAACTATGTAATGTTTAATTTGCTGCTCACAGCTCACGGCTCTGTTTGTTTGGCTGATTTATTGTTACTTTGCTCTTTGCAAGAAAAAACATGATATTTCAACATTCGCGAAATCTTTACTCCTATATTCAAAAAAAAAAAAAAGTTTTAATCTCAGCGTCACAATGTCTAGGCAAACGACTTTTTACAGCAACACTTTCTACAAACAAATTTTTCACTAAAACAAGCCGTTATTGATTTTAGAGTTCCTCAAATTCGTTCAATTTAAACAATAAAAGTTAATGAGAGAGGACAGGACAGTACGATTGACATTTAAGCTTTGTGTTGATGTTGATCCTTATTGGTTGAAGTCTTGGGGCCACAAGTGATGATCACTGGCAACGATTGGTAACCGCATTATTCTTGTTAGAATAGAACCCTAGCAACTCTACTGCGGCGTTTACTACCAAACAAAAGGCGCTTCTGCTCTCCCACGCATGCAAAAAAGGGTCTTCCAATTCCAACATTCCCAAATGCCAACAATGATTCTGAAAGAATTGCTTAGCTCTTTAATGAGCAAACTTAGGAATAAAAATTGTACCACATTGGATTTAGGATACAACAACAGGGCTTTTGCTCATCATACTCACGGTATCCCTCTTTTCAACAACTCTCTCTCCGAGGCTGCAGCTGAATTATATTTCAACCAGTTCAGTCCATTACTTTTAGCATCAAATATTCACCAAGCAGGGAGAGCAAATTATGGAAGACTAATGACATGAAGGATTGAACAACACTAGTATAAAAGGACTGAACTCCCAGAGCATCGTATTCAAAATAGTAGTTTTCTTTGTTTTCAAATTCCGCCTTCACTTCCCAAAAGTTCTCAAGAAGAAAAGAGGAACACCGTCAAACCTAGTCCTCTGAAGGTAATGAGTCAGATCTGCAGATATCCCCTCGGCATAGTGGACATACCCTGCATACAATACGCTACTAATAAGCGCGTTTGTCTGTTATGGAAGAACAAAAGAAATTCTAAAAGAGAAAAGCAACTTCTAGTCATCTATTATGCTATCTTTGGTGACCTTTCATTTTTTTATAATTCATTTTGTGCAAGCAATCGAGAGAGCTTGCAAAATGGCTCAAGTCTTGACTAATGTTTTCATGAAAACTAAAATATACAGTACCTGTGAATCTCCTTTAGCCATTTGTCAACACATGTTTTGTGAAATTCATGATGACAAGGCAATATCCGCATTCTTTCACCTTCCTCATATTCCACAAGGCATATGTAGCATCTGTTATATTAAAGAAAAAAAAATTAAAAAAAAAAACACCACAGAAAGAAGACATCAAGATGTGCATATTCAATGCAATAATGTTGTGTGCAACCAACAGAATAGTCGTTGTTGCAAATGACTACTATTTTTTATGTTGTCTTTGAAAAATTGCGTACTGTCTTTGAAAAATTGCATTTCTAACAACATAAGCTTGATAGTGGTTGCAGGCATAGCCTAAAGGTAAAACCACACCCGGCTTGAACCAAAAGTGAAGAGTTCAAATCAAGTAAACCTACAGCAAAATACATGCAAAAGTTCATATATAAGCTTATAACTATAACAATGACCATACATATGAACCACAGGTGCCCTAATTAGTAAATAAGAAAAAACTAAGAGGGATGAATGTTTATCTTGCGAAAAGGAGACTAAACCTTAATACCTCCATCACCTATAATTATCGAAGTGAAAATAGACTTGAATACTTACTGTGCGACTTCCTCATTTTGATGTTTTTGCAATTTGACATATAACTTGACAGGCAAAGATTCCACAACATCACTGGGTGCAGGAACAGATCCAATTGAAGAAGCAGAAGGCCGGGATGATAAGACCACGGATTGCTGGTGAATTTCATCCAGAACCTAATTAAATTAAGTAACAAATATTCAACTTATATTAAAAATAGTGAAAAAAAAAAACTTGCATTACAGAGGTTTACCACATTCTGACATTACCTCAAATAATGCCTCAGCCAGCATAACAATTCTAGATATGCTAGCCCTGGCACTGGTATCATCATTCAAATGCAGGTCCCGGTTACTTATACGACAAGTACAACGACCTGTTCTGTGTTGACCGGATAAGATACAGGTCCTCTCGTGTCCAGACAGGTTTTCGAAACGGCTACCCAGCCGCTGAAGAGCACGAACCTACAACATTTCACACATCATTTGTCAGAGCCATTAATAGCATCAGGTGATGAATTGCAATAGCTACTTGGCTAGTACTAGTGGATAATTTCAAGACAAGTAGCTTTTTTAAGTAGAATGCAAAATATCAAAACAGAAATAACGGATGTCCTCTTGGGAGAAAAGTTGTTAGCCCTTGGTTTAACTTATTTGTTTAGTGGTCTTTTGAATTTTCAAAAACAAATGTACGTAACTCTCAAATATGGAAATTTGCAATTCCTTGGCTGTTATGCTCCTACTCTCACTCATTGCTTAATATCTCACACCAAAAGTGGACAAATACAAACCTGGGATCGTATTCTTCTTCTCCTTTCAAGGAAATTTGATCTATGCTCCAAAAGATCGTGATATCGTGTTTCTCTTGATCGGGATGTTTCAACCTCATAATCTTGGATGCTGAATAATGAGTTTGGAAAACTGGATGAAGGATAAGCAGATGAATTTGGAGAGCCTACAGCACTGCTTTGGGATGCCAATATCCTAGTCTGATCCTCCCAGGCCTGCCCCACGCTAACCTGATCAGTATCTCTAACTTCGCCTATTTGTTGTTGTATAGGACTAAATGATATGTCAGATAATGAAGATCGACGGAGAACTCTATCACGAAGTCTTCCGACACTTAAGGTTCTGCTGAAACGAACATTCCTCTCAATAGGTTCTCTAGCTCCAGCATTCCTATCAGGAACTCTAGTGCCAACATTTTCCATTTCGGTTTGTGAGCACAAATTCCCATCACTCCCTGAACCACTAATACCATTTCTAGCAACATAAGAACTCGCCTGATCATCTCCCGAGCAATTAGAAACATTGCTTTGAGTTGTATTTAACTGTAAGTTAGACGAAGAATCTTCGCAACAAAGTGCAGGAGTCGGATTAATCATTGACATTGGACGCAATTCACTACCTTGGTGGTTCTCATCCTCACCTCTGAAGCCACCAGTGACGGGTGGTCCGCCTGTAACGTCGTCATCATTGTTGAATAATGTAGGATAAGACCTGGATGAACCCAAACTGTTTGCCCTGCTGAGTCTGGAGCTAATGTTACCAGGAATGAAGCTAAACCGAGAAAGGAAGCGACCCGATGGATTCAAAGATTGAGCTGCGGGAGCTCGGGCGGCGCTGGTGCCAATTGTGGAAGCAGCATGACTAGTATTTGAAGGCATTTCATCAGAGTGTTGTCCAATCTTAACCTTTCTGTTGTTGTTGTTGTTGTTGTTGTAACATTCTATTTTAGGCATTTCATCAGGTGAGGGGGCATTACTTGCATTTTCTTTGTTGTTCCGATCATCAGAAACCTGAAACATGCGTTATTTATGTAAGGAATATCTCTCTCAGTTGCTTAACAAGTTCTAATTATAGATTATTTAATTTAACAACTCCATGATTACAAATGAGGAAAACACAAGGTTATATTAGTGAAAAAAAGTTATTTATAATGTAATAAAATAGAAAAAGAGATAATCTTGGAGTGAATTCGTCTTTTGAGATCTTCAAAAAAAAGAAAAGAAAAGAATAATGAAAGAGGGAAAAAGAGCGCACCAATAGTTGACGTTGATTCTGATTTTGAATGAGATGACGGTGAGAATGAGATCTAGAGGTGGTGGTGGTCCCGAGGCAAGAGGATTGCAATACTTTGTGTGCTTTAGATCGAACTCGTCTTCGACCAGACGATGAAGACGAAGACGAAGCCGTTTTGGATTTGCTCCCGGCGGATCCCATGGCCACCTCGCTCGACCACAAATTTCAAGCGATCGGAGAGGGAAGATTTGAGCGCATTTCCATTTTGAATTAAAAAAAAAACAAAAAAAACAAAATGTTGAATGAATCAGACAACAAGAAGAAAAGGATGGCGTTTTCTTAGCCTCAATTTCTGGCAACTTCAGTTCTCTCCCTCAAATACTACAAAACTACAACTCGAAAGAATCAAACTTCAACTTCACTCTCTCCCTCACCGTATTTCACGCTTTGAGAGTGCGACGCTTAGAATGCACACGAGTATGCGTTATAGAGGGAGACCTCAGGTCCTCTTTTGGGCTTCTCTTTTCCCATCTCTTAAACAAAAGCCCACTCCGGAGTTGCCTTCCACCAATCCGATTCTGACCCAACCAGCTTCTAATATCCCTTCTAATAGAGGGGAAAAAAAAAGTCGTAGGGAATTTTCTTTAAGATTTGCTTTTTGTGAAGATCTTATATATTTATTAGTAGTATAACTTAACATAGAATATAAATGATAGTATCATATAAACTTTTTAAGTATGACATAAATAAACATAACTTTTAAAAGTGCTGTATAATATGTAATTTTCTCAAATTTTGAAACCATTTTCATTTTTTGTGTTTTTAAAAATAAAACAAAAACATTTCAAAAACAGAACCAAACGCCCCATATAACATTAATATGCAAAGTAATTGAGTGTTATTGTTTTTCTTTCTGTGCTATTTTACACGGATGGAACACGAAGAATAATTACGTTAACTATAAAATCAATGAAATCCCAGTCCCTATAGAAACCATCTACAATGAGTTTCTTGGTATAGTTAAAAACTGATTGAACTTGAAAAGAGAAGATGAAGAAATAGAAGTGGAGTACCAAGTAAACAGATGATCACTGAGATTTTTTATTCAAAATGGTATGGATGCGCAATTTTAGGTAGCGCTAAAAAATTACGTACGGTTTTTTGGTTTAGTCAATTTGGGTATATTTTTGCATTAACTTACCCCTTTTTTCACAGTACATGTAGTTGTATGTGAATGGGGCTTTACTAAAAATTAAAACTTACTATAAGGATAAACTAGCAAAGCAAGAGAATCATAATATCAGTGATTTCTTTTGTTATTCAGTTTGAGCAGGCTCCCCCTCAGGCCTCAGCTAAAGTAAAAAGCTCCAATAAACTTTTGACGTTACTAGAAATAACAAGATGAAGTAACAGGATTGTTGACAGTTTCAAGTATGCTCATTAAGGAAAAAAAGCTGTGTTTCTAAGTTTATGTTTACCACACTTTTTAGTGATTTTAGGCAAGTTAGTCCAAGCGCTAGCAGAGAATTTCAAAGTAATTTAGTTCAAACATCTGGCAGCCTTGTTAATAGTTAATAGTATTATTTAGCTCATTACCTACACCTTCATAGATTGAGTCGGGAATTTAGTTCGAACCAAAAGATTTTGTTTCAAATCAATTTTGCTATAATGTTTTCTCTCACAAAATTTGAATGGCTATATTTAAACCCTAGTGCTCCAATGAATCTTCAAGTCTATGCCTGCACACCAGTTCCACTTAGACTAAAATTAGTTCATGAGCCTCAAGGCTCCTTGCATAATGTGTTAAGTCTTTGAGATGAGAGTGCACTGAGCTGATATCAACCTGCTCAAACATCCGAATCTGTTTCCAATATAGATTATGTATAGCCCATTTGGGGACCTGATTCAATTTAGCAAACTAGAGCAGAGTAGGAGCAGCAAGTTTAAGCTGAAGAGAAGTAGTAGCTAGAGATTTCTTCAACCTAATTGCGCCGCAAATTGATCAACGGCCACCATAGCACGAGATGCCGAGCCAAAAGAACCATCGTTCCTATCATGAAAGTGAAACAAACGCCACCAAACTTACAAAATAAATAAATAAATAAACAACTCCAAACAAAGATCTTACTAAAATTAAATTGAAATACATAAAAGAATCTTGTAATACTATTATCATGTCTGAAGACCGAAGTAAACAAAATAAAAATAGAAAGGTGCAAACATATATAATCATGTGATGTATGGATTCACTCGCAATGCAACCAAGATAAATGATGCAGTTTGGATGACGATGGCACCTTCACCAGCAGGCATTGATGCGTTGATGCACCTTGCCCTGAACCAGTTCTCACGAATTGATGTCACAACATGCACCTTGCGCTGAACCAGTTCTCACGAATTGATGTCACAACATCTGTCATTTTAAACCGAAACTATTAAACACGTTGAGCAATGTAAACAAAGTAAGTACGAAATAAGAAGTAGAATTGGAGTACATTGGTTAGGGCCAATGATGCAGGTGTCTGTTTGGAGTCTGTGACATTTAATGAAGTCCATAAATTGTGCAAATTCAATGGCTTTTGCTTCTATTCCAATATTCCCTTCTTCTTCTTCTTCTTCTTCTTTTTCTTCTGCATTGAGACAAACAACCAAACAAATAAAAGAAAAGAAAGACAAAATAGGACGAAAAGGGCTTGGGCCGGTTCAGGCATGCGATGGGCCCAGCTCGGCCTAGGTACGCCAAAGGCCCTTCAATCTTGGCTCTTTAGGTGTTTAAGAAAATACCTCTGTTTTGAACACTTTAAGGTTTTAACCTCAAACATTTAAAAGAAATAAGAGTCTATCAACCACTCAATTAAACAGCTATTTTTTATATCCAACTATATTTATCATGTCTATAAAATATATCACAAATTTAAATATAAACTTGCTTAAATCACACATTGAAAGAAAAAGAATTTCTATTCTTCAATACGTTATATAATATTTAGAAATATTTCTTTATACTTAGTAGTCTCATGATTTTATACATCAAATTTTAATTAAAAATTATTTTAAAAATAAACAAGAAATTTAGAAATTAAAAAATTAAAAATTATAACGTTGGCCCTATAGGGCCGCTTGGCACAGCCCTTCAAGGGCTAGGGCTTGAGGTTTTCCCCTTAGGAATAGCCAGCATGGCTCTCTGCTATAGAGTGCCAAACTTGGCACAACATAAGCCCGTCATGGGCCTAGGGTCAAAAGGGCCAAGTCGGCACGGCACGGCCTTTTTGACACCTCTACTTCTGAGTAATGGATGGGTCGATACTTCGACCCATACTATAGTCGAGTTCACCTTATTCCTCTAATTTGCACTCTTCTGCCAAGTCTTATTTTTTAGCTTTTCTTAGGGTTTTTTTTTTCAACATTCAGGTTGCACTTGGATCTATATTTGAAAAATCTCAACAAGTAGGTACCCAATACGGCACATTAAGCCTAGAGGGGTTCTATGGTGTTCTAAACACTATGTTGTCAAAACTGATATTTGAGAGGAAGCTTTTAAACTAGTATGGTTGTTGGGCCCTTATTTGGCATCATGATTTTGCAGGCCCCAATATGTTGGCCTATTTACTGATGTAGTTAAAGATCCATTTAAAAGCTATTAAAGTTTGTAGGTAAACTCATATTTGTATGTGTAAAGTTTTGTGTTAAAAATTGTGTTTTAAAATAGAGTTTGAATTTGGTAAAACTATAAACTATAGATTCTTATAATCTTTCAACTGCTACGAGTTCTTGGTTCGTCATAAATTTAAATTCTGCCACTAAACAAAAGTTTTGTTGAAAAACTACTACCAAAATTTACTTTTTTGGTTAGTTCTAAAAGTCGCTGTAAAACTGTATAAATTTTTCCCATAAAAGTTGTTTATCTTGATGAGATCTAGAACTTTTGTATTTTTTTATAATCCCATTTCTTGTCCTTGACATATTTGTTTCTGGTGATTTTCTCAAACTTTACCGAATTAGGAATTTTTATAAGAAATTTAGATTTTTTTTTTATAAATCTGTTTTAGAGTTTGGTTTAGAGGCATACTCTTTAAAAAATTTTCACAAAAGTTCTTCGTTTCATTGAAATCGAAAACTTTTATGTTTTGCAAAAATTATGATTCGGACTTTTCAAGAGTCTTTTTCATCAAAAAAAAAAAAAAAACTACACTGTTTTACCAATTAAAAACAGATAGTTTTCTAAATCTATCCATAACAGGTGTTTTAGATGTAGAATTTCAAAAAATTTCCACAAATATTCTTAATCTCATCGAAATTTAAAACTTTTGTGTTTGTGAAAATTATGATTCGGCCTCAAAAAGGCCCGTTTATACTAAAACAGTGGCTAACCAATTTTTTTGATAGTTTTTGGGCAGTTTTTGAAAATGATCTAAAAACATGTCTTAGAATCGGAACTAAAAATGATAGAGATCTGTTCAGAATATCAAAATCTAAAAGTTTCATGTTTGAGAAAATTTTGAAATTGACCTCTAAAGAGTTCATTTTTATGCTCAAAGTAAACAAAAAAATTTTGAACATAAACTGCAAACTAGTCCTACACATAGTCACTTTCAACTTTGCATAAGCTTAACCACAACAATATAACTTACAAAAACCACAATAAGCACATATATAGGAGCTTATTACATTCTATTATCACCAAATACCATAAACTTAAACCATATTGAGAAATGAAGGAGAGAAGGATCATATCATATACCCTTGGGGTCAAAGTTTGAGTGGCTCCTCCTAGATCCTTCTCCTCTTTGGGTTCTTGGGCTAGTGATTTGTGAGTGTGGGATGAAAAATTTTGAGAGGAAATGACAAGAGTGGAAATAGGTTTTCTTAGAGAGAAATAGGAGAGGAAAATGAGCAAAAGTGACTAATTGAGTTAGAAGGGTCTATTTACGAAAGGTATGTTAATTATTGAAATAAATCAAGTAACATGTTTTGCTGAAAACAAAACGTATTAGACATACGCTTAGAAATATATTCAAATACTTCAAACAAAAAAAAACACATATTAGAAGTAAATCAAATAAAAATGAATAAATCAGAAAAAATAAATCAAATATCTAGTTGTTTTTTGGATGCTCAAATATCATGTTATGAATTAGAGTGATTTATTTTTTTTGAATTTAATTGAAATTAATAAAAGCTAAAGCTATAAAAATGCTTAGTAAAATATGTCTATTTTTGTCATTATACATCTCTAGCAATTTTATATATAGTTTATCAAATATTTGCAATTTTGCTTTTGGTCCTCATAGCAACTTTGAAAAACATTTCCTGAATACCTACCTGCTTCTAGTCCACAGCACAACATAGTAGAAGCATAATGCAACAAAAGCTACAGCACAACATACTAATGCCAAACTAGCCCTTTGTCAAATACAATGTTTTCTCAAAATGAAAAAAAAAGTCCCTTAAATTTATTACACGGTTGCAAATTATGTCTTATATTTTTGACTTTTAGGACTTGCACCATGAACTTACAAATCTATAGTAAATCCCCCTTATTGATAGGGTTGCTAATTTTCAAAGGGAAATTGACATTTGACTTGCACATTGATTGTTGATTATTGATGTGAATGGTCATTTTAATGTATTTTAACTCAAATTTATAGTGATTAAGATTTATAAGTTTTAGAATTAACTTTGCTTTGAATATGAATTTGGTTAATGTTCCTTAAAAAAAAACTTTCCACTCTTTTAATTAACAATCCGTGTGAAATTCAAAAGTTAATTCATAGAAAAAAAATTAACATTGTTATCAATGGGAGGTAGTTTGCCGTGAACTTGTAAGTTCATAGTATAAATTCCTAAACGAAGGACATGTTACAAATGTGAGATAAGTTTAGGAGGGAGAGGGGGAGCAATGGTGCAAAAAGCTTAAATAAAATTATGTGGACTACTTCACCTCTCTATTCTAAAATGATTAAATTAGAGGTTTTTCACTTGGTATCTATTTTGTTCTTCCCTTTCTTCCTGTTGCTCTTCTCTGATCTGAACGACTCCGGCACTATTCCCATCACCAACCAGTAAATACCATATTTAACGGTAATACTCATATTTACCTGAATATATTGAAACGACTCCGGTGCCGTTACCAGATGATAAATACATGTATTTGTCAAAATATACATATTTATAAAAAGGAAAATACACTGATTTAGTAGAATGACGCCGATGCCGTCATAAGTAAATACCAACAAATTCTCAACCCAAAAATATGAAAAATTACGCAAGAAAAGGAAGGAGAACATCGGATTATCAACGACCATGATCTCTTTTTTAGCCCCAAAATGATGGCTATTGAAACTCCGATATTGATCAACATGACCGCTAGCATTAGTAAATATCCGATCATTAAGTTGATCCAGAACAGCATGGCTGTTGCTGTTCATGCAGGCCCCGAACCTCGCCAGCCACTGAGCTTGAAAAGTAGAGGAGCGTCTATTGTTGATAGAGATTGATCGATGGTGAGGGAGGCTTTGAATTGGAGCCATCGATCCTCCAAGTACTAGTAAAATAAATCAAAGTTCCACATCGTTTATACAAATATTTAACATTGGACCGCCACACAATAGATAAAGATAGATGTCTAAATTTTTTGAAAGTCCAAATTTCATCGGTAGTATCTTATTAAAGCTAGTCTAAAAACAACCCAGCATTGCCGCATTGGCTACCTTTTTTTTTAAATACTTTTGGGGTGGTTGACAGGTTATGGTCTAGACTACTTTCTTTGTTATGAATAGTATAAAACTCTCACATGTTACAGTAACAATAAAAAAAATCACTATAGTACAAAGCTCTCCCATGCTAAAATAAAAACAGTTCTGACTAATAGTTTTAACCATCTTGCCATTCCATGTGGCTGAGTCCCACGATTCTTTTGTTTGATTAGTGCAATATGATGCGCTGTAATGCCTTCTCTTTACTTACTTTCTGTTGTCAACTGTCCTATTGATGGATTTAACTTTTTCTACCGGTATCAATTTTTTTTCATTATTTTGATATTCAACTTTTTCATAAGTCAAAATCAACCGGTACAAAAGGATATATATTGTCGAATTTAGTGACTGAATTAAGCCATTTCATTGGTTATAGTAGAATCAAGGATTGAATCAAAGTCATCTCATTGATTTGAAATAATTGATTACATAAACAATGAATGACAAAGACAGCCCACCACAACGATGGGTGGCGGCCTCCTGCTTATTAGGAATATGCTTGATCAATTATTTTTCTTTTGCCCTTGTCCAATTTCCAATGCTTACATGTATTTGATAGAAACAGAAATTATCTTTATCCATACTTAGTTTTAGACAGACTAGTCCATTTCATTTTCATTCTAGGTAGGCTTGTGGATCGAAAACACGGTTATGGCAAGTGGGGTTGCAAGGGTAAGGACAATCTATCTTCTGGAATGAACTTCTGTCGTAAAACCAGTCTCCAACCGCCTTGGCAATTGTCTGTGTCAAAGAAGATTTTCAAATTGAAGAGACAAAAATTAGGCTCTCATGAAAATGATGAATGAACGATAAATCATTCATAAGCTCAGAGGAGAAAAGCGTGGTCTTATCATCCATATTAGGCTCTTACCGCGGCCCCCAGCCTAGGAGAGTCAGCCCTTAACCATGTCTCCTGCATTTCAGTTTGGCAGTGGGCATAGCATGAATCTATAAACAATCCTTTTGAAGGGGAGTTGTTCATGACACTGATCGCACTTAGAAACCGCAACCTAAAATCTGGCCAAAAAAAATAAAAAAAAAAGCAATATTGCGGCTGAATTAAGTAAATCCATTTTGTAGAGACGCTTTCCTAGGTAAAACCATCTGCGTGATTATAATATTGTTTGAAGGCATCCTAGATTGGTCACCTTGCATGGTTTTGAGTTGAGTAGTCGAGCATTTTGTTATATCAAGCTTGCAGTCATGCCAGGTTCCATGAGGATCAGCAACACCGGGTGCCAAAATGTTCTTTATCTGAACGAGTACCAGAGGGTTCAGTTTAGAGACACAAAGGGAGAAACATATAGAAATAATTCGTAAATTTACCTAGTACTACGCCAGAATTATTTGTTCTTACCTAGAGAGCTCTCCAACAAATAATACTAAAATAAGATCAATTCACTTGAGAAATAACACTGTAACATTAACACACAAAAAAGGGGGGAAAAATAAAACTGTGACTAAAACTGCTAACCTGCCATGAATCATAAGCTGCATTAACAAAGAATATTGGGGTCTGGATTTGTGATACAACATACTGTGGGAAAAAGCACTGCAAACAGTGGTGAAAAATATATTGTCAGAATTGAGGAAAGGATGTTGAATGGAAAATAACAAACACCAATCAAAGCACTTACCAGCCCTGGACTCAATCTGGAAGTGCAAGATGAAGGTAAATTCTTCGCGGAACCCTGCAGAAAATGTTTGAAACAAGGATTTTGAAGTTAAAAAGATATTGAAAAGGAATGAGAAACTGTTCCTTTAATAACAACTTTTCAACGAAGGGGAATCAGATGGATAAGAAGTAGACATGTGTTGCAACAACTTCAGCATAAAAGGTTTCAATGTGTTTTGCTCCAGAAACGTCTTCCCTGTTATCAAGGGAAAGAAAAAAAAAGTTGTAAGGAACTCTCACAAGAAAAATCACGTTGAAGCTAGCTAGAGGGCAAGAAATAATGAGAATATGCTTACGTATTTATGAAATAACCAGCATCTGAAAGGCATTTTACTTTAGCAGTTGAGGGCATGAGAGATTTGAATTTATCACAGTGCAGAACAGACGTCAATCCACCAGCCGAGCAGCCGGAAAGAATTGCCTGTAGATTACAACTTTGTTACAGTTACAAGTCAAGGTGCAAGTAATGATAAAAGGAGGAAAGATCAGATAACCAGCCAGTGGCTCATACATTTTGAGCATTTTTCATTCCTTTGGCTTGCAGGTCCTCTATGATTGCAAGAAATACCCTTGCCCCTCTAAAGTGGAGATTATTAGCCTGCCAGATGGCTGTTCCATCAGAACCCCGCGGATTTTTTTTTTACATATATACGTCTAGATAGTAAATGAAGAATGGCAAATTTAGCAGCACTGGGTCATGGGAAAACTAAAAGCCGGGCCATTGATTAAGTTTGCTAAACATACTGGATTTACGGCTTCCACATCACCAGTGAATGACGACCCATCGCAGTACCTGACCTTGATTCGATTCCAATTATAGAAGTCTGGCGGTAAAAAAGTGTTCAACTTTTACTGCTAAAGGAAATACTTGAGAATTAAAGAAGATTCAAATTGAAGTAAAAGAAGAGCTGCTTATAAGTTTAAAAAATTACAGAGCAAAACCTAAAGGTTGTTTTTTTTTTTTTTCCAATAAATTGCAAAGCTTGAGGGAGAGGCTTGAATTAATGTTAAAACTCGAAAGAAAGGCTAAAAGAAGTAATTTGTAAAACTTTATACCAGGATTGAATTTCTGCTTGTTGCTGAGAATCCCAGAAAAAGAAATTTCCTTTACCATTGCCTTGGATGAGCCTAAACGAGTGTTCTTACGCGCGAGGCACGTAGTCACATTGTTACACCAACCTCCTCCCTGATCACCAAGAAATCAAAATAGCTCATAAATCTTGCGTAGAATTCTCTCTCTTAATATCATTCAAATAAAGAGATGTAGCCTAAACAGTGAGACCATCGTCTACCAGATTTGACAGAAACAACACATTTCAAGCACTTGAAACCACTTGGTTTTCTAAAATGGAAAAATTAAAAGCCTGGTATAACCTTTTTGAAAAGAAAGAAGTTACCTCAATCTGAACCAACCAATTGTTGACTCCAGCACCAAATCCAGGAGAGAAGTGGTAAGCTGGCGGGCTTCCGTCCAAGCAAACTGTTGAATAAAAGAAATGAATCACTCCTAAACAGAAAATGAGATTAATCTGAAATGTATAGAGTATTACCGGCTCCTTTGGCGACGGCGTCTTGGACGTAAGTTATTCCCACAGGAATGCCATCCACCTGCAGCAATATGAGTGTACAAACTAGAACAAGATTCAACCATTTTGTATCCACCATTCTGCAAATTTGCGAATTATTTTAGGAATTATTTGCAAAAAGAAGAGAAGCCAAAGTGGAACACAGAATTCCTCTGTCAACGTACCGCACATAAATATATAGGCGTAGATAATTATATCATAAAAAAACAACTCTATGAAAGAGACAATGCATGATGTAGCAGCATAAATAATTAAACCATTCATCACTCTACAATCATTTCTTAAAGAGACAATAACAACTAAGAACATGTAAATATATAAATGAGAGAGAAAGAACAAAAAATAAATAAGTAAATAAATAATAATGGCATTCGGCTGCGTGAAAAATAGTAACAGAGCAAAAGGCATGGATATAATGTTACCTGAAACGCCAATTAAAGAGAGAGAATATCTCAAAGACTGACGCAATGCTTATGCGAATGCGAGAGAAGAGAATCCAGATAATTTCAATGCTTAAACAATGGTTTTAAGCAAAATACAGAGTGGAGACTAGAGATCCCCCCAAAAAAAAAAAAGAAAAAAAGAAGCTCAAAGAATGGAGTAAAGAGGAAGAGCCTTGCTACTGCCTTATATAGAAGTTAAAACACCAGCCTCTCTCTCTCTCTCTCTCTTTTTATGTCTTAAGTTCAACTTAAGCAGCCAGCCCGAGAGCCGACACAGATTCTCTCTCTCTCTCTCTCACTCTCAGATTGTTGAAAAGAAAAGCCGATCCGAAAGGACTTGGTGGAGCCTTTGTGACCCGACCCGGATAGGCAAAGACAGCTGCAAAGCACAAGCCCACAATTAATCTTGTCGGTTTACACGTCTTTTTAATTTTAATTTTCATAAAAACGACTTTTCCTCCCCCCAAAAAACGACTTTTCACTCACTCCTTCTGACGCTCTTTAGATCGTTAATCTAACATAATCACAGCATTAATTTGAACACTATTATCTGTCTTTAACATATTAACATGGAAACCTATTAATGAAGAAAATTTTGAGTTTTTAATTGACACTTTATGCTCAACACTTAACGATATTGGAGATTATATATACTTGAGAGTGAAAATCATAAACTAAGGGCGAGGAATATTTAGTAGCACTACAATAATCACTTATAAGGGCAATTTGCAAATAATATAATATTTGACAACATTTACGCATCGTTTAATTTAATACTAAATCAGCATACTCTCATTTTTAACATGTCATAAAAGCCTATCTATTAAACAGTAGTGTATAATTTAACTCAAGAGATTCTATAAATAAATGTATAAAATAGGGATAGAGAAGAGAGAAGACGCACAAAGCTATCAAGTACGCTGAGTTTCATATTAGTGCTAGAGTTAGAGTCGAGATTAGGGTCACAATTTGACAACGGGACCATGATCGTGATTTGGGTTTGAGACTTAAGGTCAAAATATAATAACCTCAAAATTAAGGTGTCAAAATGTAATTTTATTTTTCTAAAAATTGCATTTTGACTCTTCAATTTTTCAATAAATATATTTTGAACACCCCTCATTTTTGAAAAATCGTGGTTTAATCCTTCTATTGTTAAAAATTATATTTTTGAAAATTTAAAAATTATATTTTGATGCCTTAATTTTTTTTTTTAATAAAATTATATTTTATACCTTCAAATTTTATAAAAATATTATTCAACTCAATTCTTAAAAAATGTTGAATATCTTATAGTGTGAGTTATAGTTATTGGTTAGAAAAGATAATATAAACCAGATAGATCATTTTTCATTGGACGTCAAAGAGGAGCTAAAAGTCACACATATAAAACCAATATTTTGAAGTAGCAAAAATTTGACCACCAAAAAAAAAAAAAAAAAAGCGTTACTCCTTCTAATTTTCTCTAACTCTCTATTGTTGTAGGCTTTGGCTTGCATTGGTGTGTGTCTGTACATACATACATACATACATAAGGTTGGTTTTAAGTTTGGTGGCAGATGTCATCTGAACACCTATCTCAACTTGGATATTTGTTTTAAAGAGGGTTAAGCTAAGCAAAAAGTGTGGAAATAGGTGATGAACATGTAAAAATGCACATTTTCTAAAGCTAAAATCATTTGTTTCGTATTATTATTTGTCATTAAATCCTTTAATTGATATCAATTTTGTGTTTTATATTGTTTTTGTGTCTTACTTTGAAAATGTATTTAAATATGTATTTTTAGTGTGTTATTATGTTTAAGTATATTTTGATAATTTTTTAAAATCGCTTTTATATGTTAAATATTTGTTCTGTATTCAATCAATAAAAATTGCTAATGTTCATGTTGTAATTTTATTTGTAGTCTTAATGAGTTTTACAGTGTGTTTTGAGTTAACAAATATGTTGTAATATATAAATAGTAATTTCTAAAAATATTTTTATGTTTCAATCAGTGTTTTCGATACAACCGAATTAGCTTTGTACCATATTTTTATATTACTAACTTTTTATGCATTTCTAGTTTATTTTTGAATTTTAAAAATCATTGTAAATATTATGTTTGTAAAACAATTGATTCTAGTGTGTTTGTAAAAATCTGTCATTCCTTCTAATTTTCTCTAAGCCTCTATTGTTGCGGGCTTTGGCTTGCATTAGTGTGTGTCTGTAGATAGATAGATAGATAGATAGATAGATAGATAGATAGATACATACATACATACATACATACATGCATGCATGCATGCATACATCAGGTTGGTCTTAACTCTGGTGGCAAATGTCATCCAAACACCTAGCTTAACCTTGGATGCAAATCGAATGGACGTGTTTTAAAGAGGGTTAAGCAAAGCGAAAAGTGTGGAAATAGGTAATGAACATGTAAAAATGTACATTTTCTAAAGCTAAAATAATTTGTTTTGCACTATTATTCGTTATTAAATCCTTTAATTGATAGCAATTTTGTGTTTTATATTGTTTTTATGTCTTACTTTGAAAATGTATTTAAATATGTATTTTTAGTGTGTTATTATATTTAAGTATATTTTTGATAATTTTTTAGAATCGCTTTTATGTGTTAAATATTTTTTTTGTATTCAATCGATAAAAACCGCTAATTTTCATGTTGTAATTTTATTTGTAGTCTTAATGAGTTTTATAGTGTATTTTGAGTTAAAAATATGATGTAATATAAAATTAGTAATTTCCAAAAATATTTTTATGTTTCAATCAGCGTTTTCGGTACAACTGAATTAGCTATGTACCATATTTTTATATTAGTAACTTTTTATGCATTTCTCGTTTATTTTTGAATTTTAAAAATCATTGTAAATGTTATGTTTATAAAACAAATGATTTTAGTGTGTTTGTTAATTTTAGATTTGAAATATGGAAGAAAAAAGTATACAAATGGACAAAAGCAGACAAGAAATGCAAATAGTGCCTGCATCAAATATAATAAAATAATAAAATAAGAAATTAAATAATATAAATTGAATAATAAAATATTGTTAAATAGTGAAAATTTTTCATTATAAATATTCGTGCCTCCTTTCACTCCCACGGGAGAACCCCTCCTCCTTTCTTTTTAGAGCTGAGCCTCTGGTTTAGCTTAGTCCTCCTTTTTAGGAGGTGATACTACTAAAGCACTCCTTCACCCTACTAGAAATAATAAAATAATGCCTAAATTAGTGTAGAGAGTATAGTGAGGCAGAGAGATGATCTTGTTGCATAGTACTCTGGTATGGTTTTTAACTCTATATCTGTGTTGTAAGTTATGGAACAAATTATATTTTTCATGTTTATAAAAATTATTGTTAATATTGTTATACTGCCTCTTTTAGCATAAATTTACTTATGCTTTCTTTATGTAATTTAATTGTGTTGCATAATTAATTAATAATGATGAAATAATGCTTAGTTTTATAGAATGTCTTTTATCACAGTATGACTTGTTATATTGTTGATTTTAAATATTTCATAAGACGAGGTTTTGCTGAAATTAACAAAAAATTTATTCCATTAAAACATAATAATTTTAGTTTGTTAGTTTCTTTTCTATCTTAAAATTATATTAATTATAATTGTTATGACAACGGTTATAAATTTTATAATAAGTACACTAAATCACTAGTGAGAAGTGGTTATTTTACTACTTTTTATTAGAAAACCCTTACTGCATTATAGCTTGTTATATTATCGCTTTAGATTGACTTATAAAAATACTAAATGTGCTTGCTATTAATACAAAAAGATATAATAAATAAAATGTTTTAGATAATTATTATTTCGAGTTAAAATTTATATCAGTTACGAAATATACAAGGGATTCTCGAAGCTTTATCATTTCAATCTTATATTTTAAAATCTTAATTAAAATTGTTAAAAGTATTTGTTTTCTTTAAAATCTTATTAAAATCACCTTTGCCTATTCAACCGGTAATTTCCAATCTTTTAAATTCTTACCTTCTTGTGGATATGACAACCTTTCTATATTACAAATATTTGCATTTAGAAAAACATTTTGAGTGATACAACAAAATTTTGGTGCCATTGGCAGGATGCACAATTACTTTGTCAAATTACTAAATTAAGCGGGAAACTAGGTAAGTGATCTATTCCTATCCTTAGTAAATATTATTTTAATTATTTGCATGTTTTAATTAGTGTGTTTATTATTCAAAAAAATTAGAAAAAATAAAAAAGTTAAAAAATAAAAATTAAAAAAGGCTAATGCTTTTTACTCACTACTTTATTTCTAGATAAAGAAAAGCTTAGCAGCTTGTCTTTTGTTTTGCAAGTTTAGGTGATTGCAAAATTTTTCAAATTCTATCAAAAAGGCCCATTATTGCGACTTGAGCCCATAACCACAAAGCTAAAACCCTTGCCCAAGAAATTTGAGAATCCTAAGTGTGTTTGGTATGACCCCTTAATGATCTAGGAATCCAATTAATTGAGCATTTTTTGACTTGAAAATTTTTCTTTTTTCAAAAATAAAAAAATAAAAATTTTGGAAAATAAAAAAATGTTTTGGGAAATTCATCGACTTTTGTCAGACATGTATGCCTTAAGCAGCAAAAATGTAATATATTTTTGGAGACATTTTTATCGATAAAGAATTTATTTATTACTCATGTACTAAATTGTTGTCCTCTTTATGTTCATATTTGTTGGATATATGATAAGCAAACAACAGTCTGAGACTGTTGGTCTAAACCTTTAGTATTAGACACATGATGGACAGATTATGTGAAAGACATGATTCTAATGGTGACGGTCTAAATTATAAGATCCACAATTGAGGAAATAAAGTTTGGCGTTTTATTCATACAAAGATTATTATGTTGTCTATATTTCTAACAGGAGATGGTTTGTCTTAGACATTAAAGGCGAACTCTGCAAATAGAAACATTGGTGCATTGTCATAGGTGACGAAGTATTAGATCAAGACATCAAATATAATTGATTTGGATTAATTATTTTGTCTCGGCGAATCAATTTACTTTAGATAGTCATGTGTATTGTGTCTTAATCCTAAAATGAATAGCGGGTCGATTGTCTTGACTTATGTCTTTTGATGTACCAAAGGGTGACATCCACATTTTTAGCTGGTATGTATGCTGGTACGTTAGAGACATGACTCTTATTAGCATAGACCTATTATTCATAGATATGGAATCCATAGCTTCTCTTTAGGAATCGATGGTATCGTTTTATATGTGTTATCTTATAATTAGAAAACTGAAGTGCTCAACCATTTGGATACATAAGTGTAACTGAATGGTATACTGTCTTTAGATGGTAAGTTTTTCAATGGTTAGATAAAGGAACGTAAGAGAAAAATAAATAGGAAGGTAAGGTAAAATATATCTTCAAGCCGATTATAGATATCCTATAGGGATATGATACATTATGATATGTCATAGATACTTAACTATTTAGGCTTTGTAATTTTATATAGTTCGAGCACAGCTCTAAGCTTTTAGTGGAGTATCATTAGAGTTGATAATTATGAAACATATATCTAGGATATTGGGTTTTATAATTATCGGGAGCTTCAACTATGTTGGTCCATCAGGTCCCCTTTACTAGCTCACAATAAATCTTGTAACGATACGACATGCTTTTCCAATAAATTGGTGACTTATGTTAAATTATTAGATTGGCCAAAATTTGATAGGATCAGATAATTCATGTATGTTTATCGGTTGAATTAATTTTGTAAATTAATTCAAGATAAACTTGTTGAATTACTGGAATTGTTATTTTTCTAGAGATTATCTAGATATGGTTGTTTTAATCAGATAACTATTAGAAAAATAGTATGCAGCGGAATTTTAAAATTTTTTTATGAGAGTATTTTCCAAAACATATGTTTGACACTCTATATGCATAAATTAACCAAATCTTACTAACCTTTGTGTGCCAAAAAGCTCCTGTAACCAATGAAGATAAGTAACGTTTCAGAAGAACCTCCACCAACTGGCCTTCTTTGCTATTCTCTATTCACAATCGGAGTGAGTGTGGGCTCATGTCGTTTAGCTTTTTCCAAGTGACTCTCCTTCCAACCGATTGAGAAATACCTAAAGCTATAATTAGTGATTTGTAAATGATAGCTCTCCGGGGAGTTTTAGAGTCTCACTTTAGATTTCTCAACTGATTTGAAAAATAATGAGACTCGCTCTCCTTTTATAGAGGTTGGACCCAGAAGTCAGTCCTTATTAGATAAGGCCTAAAAAATTCAAATCAAAATAAAACTAGAATCAATATATGATAAAATACGTGTGATCCTTTTATTGCCCAGTTGGTAGGCCGAACAGACAGATCAGCCTACCAAACCTCCTTAATAGGTAAGCCAAACTTAAAGATCGGCCTACAGAACTTGTGACAAAAAGTTCTCTACAAATATTTATTTCCCACCCGAGATTTTGGGGATAGAACCTCAGTTTTAATTCAAATAATCCAATAGAGAAGTTATCTAATTAATACAGTCATATCTAGATAATCTCTAGGAAAATAAATATTCCTGATAATTCAACAAGTGTATCTTGAATTTATTTATTCAAAATTAAATTCAACCGATAAATAAACATGAATTATCTGATCCCGATAATTTAACAAGTTTATCATGAATTAATTTTATCACAAATTAATTCAACCAATAAACAAACATAAATTATCTAATTTTATTGAATTTTAGCCAATTTGATAAATTTGACATAAGTCACCAATTATTGAAAAAGCATGTCGTATCGTTACAGGATTTTTATGAGCTAGCAAAAGGGACCTGTTGGATCTATATAGTTCAAGCTCTGAATAATTATGAAACCCAATATCCCAAATATACATTTCATAATTACCAACTCCAATGCTACTCCACTAAAAGCTTAAAGTTGCACTCTCAAACTATATAGAATTACGAAGCTCGAATAGCTAAGTCTCCATGACATATCATAGTGTATCGTATCCCTATAGAATTGTCTATAATCGACTTAAGTACAAGTTCTGTCTTACCTTCTTGATTAATTTTATCTTACGTTCCATTATGTCACCATCGAAAAACTTACCATCCAAAGATGGTATACCATTCGGTTACACCTATGTATCCAAATGGTTGAGCGCTCTAGTTTTTTAATTGTAGGATAACACATATAAGAGGATATCACTACTCCTAAAGAGGAGCTATGGATTCCATATCTATAAATAACAGGTCTACACTATCAAGAGTTATGCCTCCAACGTACCAGCATGCGTACCACTACTAAAATGTCGATGTCATCTTTTGGTACATCAAAAGACACAAGCCAAGACAACAGGCCCACTATTCATCTCAGGATTAAGATACAGTACATATGATTATCTAAAGTGAATCGATTTATTGAGATAGAATTATTAATCCAAATCAATTCACTTTATATCCTGATCCAACACATCGTCACCTATGACAATGCACCTATATTTCTATTCGCGGAGTCCACCTTTGATGGTCAAGACAAACCATCCCTCGTTAGGGATATAGACAACATAACAATTTTTGCATGAATAAAGCATCCAACTTTATTCCCTCAATTGCGGATCTCATAATTTAGACTGTCACCTTAAGAATCATGTCTTCCGCATAATCTACCATCATATGCTCAATTCTTAAGGTTTAGACCGACGGTCTCAAACTATTGTTTGCTTAATATACATTCAGCAAATATGAACGTAATGAGAACAAGATTTGGTATATAAATAATAAATAAATTCTTTATTGATAAAAATGTCTCTAAAAGCATATTACATTTTTACTCCTTAGGGCATACACGTCTAACAATCTCCCACTTGTACTAAGTGAGTCAATATTACAAATCTCGCATCCCCATAGCTTCCACATGCCTCTCGAAGACTCTGCTAGTAAGTGTTTTCATGAATGGATTAGGTAAATTGTCCTTTGACGTGATTTTGCAAACCGTGACATGCCTGCCTTTGATGAAGTGCTTTATCACATGATACTTTCGATCAATATGCTTACTCTTCTTGTGAAATCTTGGTTCCTTAGCATTAGCTACCACTGCACTGTTATCATAGTACAGTGATACTGCCTTATCCATACCAGGAACTACCTCTAGATCCTTAAGGAACTTTCTGAGCCATACTACTTCATTCGAAGCATCACTAGCTGCCACATACTCGGCCTCTATTGTTGAATCTGAAGTGCAATCTTGATTCATACTTCTTTAACTGATGGCACCATCACCCAGAGTAAACATGAAACCAGAAGTCAATCTCCTAGAATCCAAACAAGATTGGAAATCTGAATCAGTGTATCCTAGAAAATTTAAGTCCTCACTCGAATACACAAGCATATACCCTTGAGTCTTTCTCAGGTACTTAAAAATATGCTTTACCCCAACCTAATGGTGCGGTCCTAGATCCACCTGAAATTGACTCACAATTCTAACCGCATAACAAATATCCGGTCGTGTGCAAAGCATGGCATACATGAGACAACTACTACGGAAGCATAAGGCACCTTTTTCATGTATTGCCTTTCTTCCTCAGACTTTGGAGAGTTTTTCTTAGAAAGAGTAATTCTAGAACTAGATGGTTGCCCATCTTTCTTGGAATCCTACATTGCAAACATTCTGAGAATTTTATCTATGTAGCTGGCCTAGGACAAAGCTATCATTTTGTTTTTTCTATCTTGAAAGATTTGGATATTGAGAACAAAATTAGCCTCACCCAGGTACTTCACATCAAACTGCTTGGTCAATGATAATTTGACCAATAACAATGCCCTAACGTCATTGCTAATTAGTAGAATGTCATCTACATAAAGCAGTAAAAAAACTACCTTCTCATCCTTAATATGTTTGTACGCACATGTTTTATCCATATTTTGTGAGAACCCATAAGTCTTGATCACTTGATCAATTCTTATGTTCCAAGAAGGGGAAGCCTGCTTAGTGCTTAAGTCCATAAATTGACTTTAGCAGCTTGCAAACTTTACCCTTCTGCCTTAGCCTTGAACCCATCTAGTTGTTTCATATAAATAGACTCATCAAGATAGCCATTTAGAAAAGCTGTCTTGACATCCATCTACCAAATCTCGTAATCAAGAGTGGTAGCTGTAGATAAGAGAATCTGGATGTACTTAAGCGTGGCTATAGGCGAAAAGGTTTCCTCATAATCGATTCCTTCCTTTTGTGTATAACCCTTAGCTATCAGTCTAGCCTTAAAGGTTTCGGCCCTTCCATCTACTCCCCTTTTTCTCTTGTAGATCCACTTACACCCTATGGGTTTTACCCTTTCGGGCAGATCCACAAGTTCCCAGACTCGATTAGTCTCTATAGACTTCATTTATGTGTTCATAGCCTTTGTCAAGAGTTTTGAATCAACATCCTCTATAGCCTCTACATACGTATAAAGATCCCTATCATGTTCATTCAATTCAGCCAAGAAGGCCTCACCATTGAACATATACTTCTTAGGTTGACGCCCGATCCTCCCACTGCGCCAAAGCCCCTTAGGTTGTTGTTCGGGTTCGTTTGGTTTTTCTACACTGATTGGAGTGGTTTCTATCGGAATCCCCAGAGTGATTGGATCACTCCTTAACTCCTCAAATACCACTTTGCTTTAAGGCTTAAAGTCATCCATGTAACTCTCCTCAAGGAAAGTTGCATTAGTTGAAACCACGACTTTATTTTCCTTTGGGTTATAAAAATAACCCCCTTTTAGTCCCTTTTGGATATCCTACAAACACGTAAACTTTCAAATGTGCTTCTAACTTATTCGCATCCTTAAACAAGACATGAACCGGACATCCCCATATGCAAATATGGTTTAAGGATGTTTTCTCCCCCATCCACAACTTGTGAGGAGTTTTAGGGACCCATTTTGAAGGCACGTTGTTCAAAAGATAAAATACGGTTTGTAGTGCATATCCTTAAAAGGATAAAGGCAATGATGAATAAATCATCATGGACTTGACCATGTCCAATAAAGTCCTACTTCTTCTGTTCGTTATGCCATTTTGCTACAGAGTGCTCGACGTAGTCAAATGAGATAAAATCCCATTCTCTAATAAGTGTCCTAAGAACTCATCAGAAAGGTATTCTCCACCTTGATCGGATCAAAGTGCCTTTATGGGTCTACCTAATTGCTTTTTCACTTCAACTTGAAACTTCTTGAACTTGTCAAAAGTTTCACTTTTATGGTGCATCAGGTACACATACTCATATCTTGAATATCATCAATAAAAGTAACGAAGTACTCATACCTTCCTCGTGCCTGGATGTTTATTGGTTTGCAAACATCACTTTTGGATATTCTATGTTAGCTCCATTGGTTTGAGGCTCAGTGAGGTAACCCATGACCAACATCATATAATCCTTTACATGAGTCCCTGGTCTTTGTTTGTAGTGTAAGACTTTCAAAAGTGCTCCTTGTTGTTTTGTTAGGGTCTGGCCTCCAAACATGTCTTCAAGATTATTCAAGATCTGCTTCACAGTCGCCTATAACACATTATTCATGTTAGCCATAACATGATAACAGACCTAATCATTAGCATATTTGTAGTGATTATACGCTTGGATTTGTTCATTATTGAAATCTCCCAGAGGCTTGGGAGGACACAGAGTTGTCAACACAAATTTTAGTTTTTCAAAAGATAAGACAATATTTAGGTTCCAATTCCAATCATTGAAATTCTCCCCAGTTAATTGGTTTTTATCGCGTATCGAAGATCAAGCGTTTTTAGACATCAACAATAAAGAATCATATACCAAACATAAGCAAATATACCATAATAATTTAGTAAGATAATACAATCATGTAAAACATACAATTTGTTTATGTGTCAAAACCTTGGAAAAATCACAACCTTACAACGATAATTCCTAACTCAAGATTCAACAAGCTACCTAGGGGAGACTTGCCAAATTCAATTAGGAACATGAATCCCTTCTTGATTAATATATGCCATGCAGGACCCGTATGATCTAGCATATATTAATAATCATTTCTTTAGCTATCAATTTTATTAACAAAGCTCCTAGGGGAGGTTAATAATAAGACCAACTTAAGAGTATAACCATTGTTTCAATATTTTATCCATAATTTATAATCACCAACTAGGGGTGTGCAATAATAAATCATACTAAAATATCTTATCTTTTCGAAGAACCAACCTGATACAAATGAAGTCTCTTCCGAAAGGTCGGAACTACCATATGCTACCTATGGACCAACGATGAAGGCTATAGGTCCTCTCTTCAAAAACATCATATGGTGGTTCTTAAAGGTCGGAACCACCATATGCTACCATCATATGCTACCTATGGACCAACTTTTTTATCAATAAAGAATTTATTTATTATTCATATACCAAATTGTTGTCATGTTTACGTTCATATTAGTTGGAAGTATGATAAGTATACAAAAGCCTAAGACTGTCGACCTGAACCTTTAGAATCAGATATATAATGGACAGATTATGTAGAAGTCATGATTCTAAAGGTGATGATTTAAACCATAAGATCTACAATCGAGAGAATAAAGTTGGGCATTTAACTCATGAAAAGATTGTTATGTTGTCTATATCCCTGATGGGAGATGGTTTATCTTGGCCATTAATGGTGGACTCCACAAATAGAAATATTAGTGCATTGTCATAGGTGACGATGTATTAGATTGGGACATAAAGTGTAATTGATTTGGATTAATAATTTTGTCTTGACAAATCAATTCACTTTAGACAGGAAATGAATAGTGGGCATGTTTTCTTGTCTTATGTCTTTTGATGTATCAAAGGGTGACATCCACATTTTTATGTTGGTACGGATGCCGATACGTTGGAGACATGACTCTTGATAGCGTAGACCTATTATTCATAGATACAGAATCCATAGCTCATCTTTAGGAGTCAATGATATCCTCTTATATGCGTTATCCTGCAATTGAAAACTTGGAATGCTCAACCATTTGGATACATAGGTGTAACCGAATAGTATACTATCTTTGGATGGTAAGTTTTCCAATGATGAAATAATAGAATGTAAGAGAAAAATAATCGGCAAAGTAAGACAGAATTTATCCTTAAGCCGATTATAGATATTCTATTGGGATACGGTACATTATGATATGTCATCGATACTTAGCTATTTGGGCTTCGTAATTTTATATAGTTCGAGAGCATCTCTAAGATTTTAGTGGAGTAGCGTTAGAGTTAATAATTATGAAACATATATATGGGATATTGGGTTTTATAATTATCGGGAGCTTGAATTATGTAGGTCTATCAGGTTTTCTTTGTTAGTTCATAATAAATCCTATAACGACACGGCATACTTTTTCAATAAATTGATTACTTATGTTAAATTATTAAATTGGTTAAAATTTGATAGGATTAGATAATTCATGTCTGTTTATCAGTTGAATTAATTTATAAAATGAATTCAAGATAAACTTGTTAAATTATCTAAAAAAATTATTTTTCTAGAGATTATCTAGATATGGTTGTTTTAATTAGATAACTTCTCTATTGGATTATTTGAATTAAAACTGAGGCTTTATCCAAAGAATCTCGAGTGAGAAATAAAAAATTCGCAGGGACCATTAATCATAAGTTCAGTAGGCCAATTAGTTAGTTCGGCCTGTCGATGGGGCAAGTTTGGTAGGCCGATCCATTAGTTCGGCTTGCCGATCTAACTATTTTTTGATCACTCGTTTTAAATCCAATTTTATTAGATATTGATCCAGATTCAAATTTTTGAGGCCTTATCTGATAATAACCAATCATGGGGATGACATTGATAAATAAAGAGTGATTTTTCTATGTTATTGAGATTAATTGAGGAATTAAGAATAAGCACTGTAGTCTAAGAGTCTTTGAAACTTCCTAAAGAGTAATTGTTCACAAATCACGAATGCTAGTTCTGGGTGGTTTTCTTAATTGGTTCGAAGGAGAGTCACCAAGGGGAAGAGTTGTACGACGTGTGTCCACATGTACTCTGATCATGGATAGAGAATAGTAAGGAAGACCAGTTGGTTGAAGTTTTTCTGGAATGTTCTTCTCTTCATAGATTACATGAGCTCTTCGGCATTCAGAGGTTAGTAAGATTTGATTAATTTATGCATAGAGCATTTCAAACTTGTGTTTTGGAAAATACTTTGATTAAAAATTTTTTAAATTTCTGCTGCATACTATTTTTCTAACAACATGTTGTTGCAAGTTTTTTTTTTTTCAAAAACACTTAGAATTGTTTTATAATGCTTGGTGGAGATATCAAGATTTGCTAAATAGTTAACCTCACCATGGTCTTTCTAGGAAAAATCTGTTAGAAGTATTCATAGATAGATTAAGTCTTGAAAAAAGAAATTAGGTTGAAAGAAGATATGGTACCATCACTTTTTACTAACAAACCATTGACAAAGCCTATTTCATGATAGAAAACATGACCAAATTTGATTATTGGATGAATAATTGAAGGAATAATATAAGAAGAGAGAATAATTTAGAACCTTAGCCTAGACCTAAACTTCAGAGCCGTCATTTCAACTTAAAAGTTCATTAGGAAATCTGATGAAGAAAGCTTTGAGGAAAGCCTAGAAGAGTTTAAAGAAACCATAGAAAGAATCTTAGAAAATTTGTAAAAAAAATTGAGAAAATTGTAAAAAGATTGAGTGAAGATAAAAACTACTTTGTGTTAAGTAGTGTCAAAGGTAGAACAAAATGAAACCATTCTTACCAAAGATACCTTAACATAAAATTGTTACTTAGAAGAACTTGTTGAGCTAATGGAGGAGACTCTAGAATTGTTTGAAGAAGATTGTTGAGGTGAGGAAGAGAAAAATAAACCTAGCCACAGAAGAAGAAAATGTATAACTTCCCTATTTTTAAGGAACGAACATTACAAGAGGAATGTGAGAAAGAGAATGAAGACTTAGTTATAGAAGATGAATAATCATCACTTATAGTCTTAGGTTCTTAATCTCAATTTCCATAAGAGATCATCAAAGACCATTAATACGAAGATCTTATATGGCCATCACCTCCTCCACCCCCTCTAGTATTATTTTTATGGACCCACCAAACCGATAAAACGAGTCCAAATTCCATGAGTTTAAATGTTTCAAATTTTGTCAATCTTAAGGGCATGTTCATACTTGGCCCATATGTGGTGTCCTTCAACACTTACTATGGGAGGAAGCCGCTCTTTGACGACTATCCACCAGGAGCAGAGTTGGTAGAAAGAATTGCTAAATTCAGAGCATCAAATGATGAACAAACACTTTTAAAGTAATATCTTTACATTTTCTCGTTTATAATATATTTTTGTGTGTTGTTGTGAGCTATTTTGATTTTCTTTTAAAAATAAAAAATGTTGAAATTTATTTTGAAAATTTAAAATGAAGGCCATAAATTAAATTCGTTTCGAATGGCTGCGTTACGGAGTTGAACTGTTTTCAATTTTCTCTTGAGATGTATTCTAGAGGGTTTGATTTTGTACATGCGAGTTGTTTAGATTTCCAAATAAATTTTTAATAAAAATGTGTGTTTGTTAGATTTTGCATTTTAAATTTCCTTAAAAAAATCTTTGAAATTAAATCATTTAACAATTTATTTAAAATGGTTGAGATTAAGGAGGATATAGTTATTGTGATAGTTAGTATTTGGTACTTGTGGCCTTTTGAAACACATTTTAAATAATTTGGAACAAAAGTGATTTTAATTTTCAAACAAAAAAATAAAGCCTTAGGATCTCACTTTAAAAGACCCAATTTGCACTATATTGTTGCGTGTTTAGTTTGGTTTGTTAAATTTGTTACAGATCATCTTTGCAGTTGTACTAATTTAGGTTATATTTTTGTTGCTCTCACTATTCTTTTTTACATTGGGAATAATATACAATTTAGGTTGGTGAGGGGGTTGTGCTTCACTATTGTATGAAATTGTGCCAATTTTTTTTTTTTAATTTTTGCACCAAATTTTGTGTGCTTTGTAAACATTTTTCGTTTTTGTGTGTCATTTTGTAAGTTTTTGTTAGTTTTGTAAATTATTAAAAGAAACCTAAAAAAAATATTTTATAAATATTAGTTTCTTAGTAATACATATGTTATTATTTTGTTTGGATTTTTTGAATTTCATATCAATGTAATATCATTTTTCTATTCTTTCAATTGTCTAATTTTATGGACTGTTAAAACTTTGGTTTTATTTAGCATTTTTATATTCTTTTTCAAAGTGTTTGTAAGCCATTCTTTTCACACACATATGTCGTAATGCTTAATTGTGATGGTAAGTCACAGCTATAAATATTTGAGTTTTGTTATTTTGTGAAGATTAACAATTAAGGGTAGTAACACTTTTAACATTAACTAATTAATAAATAAATTAAATGATAAATCAAACTTAAAAAAAGAAATTAAAAAAGTGTAAATAAACAAAGTGTAAAGTTGTAAATTAATGAATAAAAATTGGATAAGTTTGGCTTCATAACCTCTTTAACTTGAATAAGTAAGTTCTACGGGGTGCTTCAACACCTAATACCTTAGGCCAACTAGTTTGGGTGTTACAAATCCAATGCTCACTAAAATTTGAAATCTAGAAGAAAAATGGCACAAAATTGACATAAAAACAGACAACAAATACAAATAACGCCTACATGACATTAGCAAAAAAAAAAAAAAAAAAAAAAAATCAAAACAACTTGCATGATGCAAGTTGCTACAACTTGTCAAATTGTAAAAGAAAAAAAATAATGTAATATATAATAAAATAATAAATAAAATAATGTAAATTAAATAATAAATACTATTTAATAGTAAAAATTTTCTTTTTCCTCTTCTTTTTAAAGCTCAGCCTAGTCCACTTTTTGGGAGGATATGCTATTAGAGTACTCCTATTATTTTTAGTAGGGTCGGAGGAGTACACTAGCAGCATCTCCTCCAGCGCCGTTAAAAATAATAAAATAATGCCTAAATTAGTATAGAAAGTATGGTAAGACAGAGAGACGATCTTGTATGTATAGTACTCTAGTATGGTTTTCAATTCTAGATCTGTGTTGTAATGTTTATATATTTATGAAATAAATTATATTTTTCATGTTCATAAAAATTATTGTTAATGTTGTTATACTACTCACTTTACATAAACTCAATCACGTTTCCTTTCTGTAATTTAATTGTGTTACATAATTAATATTAATAATGATGAAATAATGTTTAATTTAATGGAATTTTTTTATCGCTGTATGACTTGTTATATCCAAATTAATGCAAAAATTTATTCCATTAAAATATAATAATTTTGGTTTGCTATTATCTTTTCTATCTTAAAATTATGTTAATTATAATTGTAGTGAAATTAGTTATAATTTTCATAATTAGTGTACTAAATCACTAATAAGATGTAGTTATTTTGCTACTTTTTATAGAAAACTCTTACTGCATTATAGCTTGATATATTATCGCTTTAGTTAACTTATAAAAATAGTAAATGTGCTTGTTATTTATGGAAAAAGATATAATAAATCAAATGCTTTAGATAACAATTATTTAGAGTTAAAATATCAGTTACAAAATATACAAAGGATTCTAGAAGCTTTACCGTTTTAATCTTATGTTTAAAAATCTTATTCAAAATTGTTGAAAATATTTGTTTTCTTAAAAATCTTGTTGAAATCACCATTGCTATTAAATTGCCAATATTTCAAATTCCTACCTCCTTGTGGACACAACAACCTTTCTATATTACAAAAGTCTGTATTTAGAAAAACATTTTGGGTGACATAACAATAGGCACACATGGAGACTTTCAAGAATAATATAAATTGTAACTAGTAGTTTAAAAAATGTAGACTACTAAACAAATTGTTTAAGTCATTTATGTAGTCCTTTTCTTTCTTGATTTTAGTTCAACGCATTTCTTTGGAAAGGAGAATTTTTCCCCAATTTGGTGCCATAATTTCATCCATTTCTTTGGGATTGTGCTTCATTGTGGAAGAAATACATCTTCATTTTGTTTCGATGGTCAATGAACGATAACTCTATAAAAATAGAGTTATTCATGTCTTTGATACATATATTTTTGTTATGTTCTTGACATTTTTATTTAATTTTTGTTTATTTTTATATATTTTACTTTTTATTTCATTTTTTGTTAATTTGAATTTATTTGTTTTTATTTTATTTCATTTTATTTTAATTGAATTTAATTACTATTATTATTTTCCCTCCTTTTATTTTATTACATCCTATTTGTCTTTGTTCTGTACGTGATAGGGGCTAAAATGATTTTTTGGAGTAACGTTGGGGATTCAAAAGAGTGAAAATTTGTATTTCAAATGTGTACCAGAACCCCACCACTCGTTGAAAATAGAAACACCCATAAACTCTACGTCTCAATTGTTGGATTAGATTAACTGAGGAAAGGCCCAAATCACGAGTTCTTTCCAGCCCCGACACGCGTGTGTCATTGTCAGAAGCCATCAGACTTCATCCTCTCATGTAGCTAGCACCATTTGTCATCCTTGTCTTCCACTAACTTTATGACACCTGAGAATTTCTAGTGCATTATGTATGCAATAATTAATGGTTACATAAAATAATTTATATACAAATTTGGTGAACTAAATTTTATGCTAAAAAGTTTTTTAAGTGCTTAAGGAGCAATTTTAGTGTCACAAGATTATTGTTTAAATCCAATTTTTGAGACAAATTTAAAAAGAGTAAATACGGAATTCACAAGATTAAATATTATGCCATAGTTTTAAGCAAAGTATGGAATATAAGGAATTGTGGAGTAAAAATAATATTGTATGGGGTTATACATGATAAGGAAAATACTATATAGAAATATAGAAAATTATATAGTATAAAAATTAAGCAGTATAAAATTATACGATATGAGAATAATGTAGTATAAAGGTTATATTGATAAAGTTATATAGTATGAAATTTGTACTGATAAAGTTATGTAGCATAGAAATTATACTGCAAAAGTTATGCAATGTGAAAATTGGACTGTATAAAGCCAAACAATAAAGGAATTATACTATGGAGGACATAGATAAGTATGGAAGGTTGTGGGACCTTATAAATTGTATAGAAAAATATACTGGTAGTATGAAAAAAATATAATGCAATGCAAATTTGGGCAATTTAAAAAATAAAGTGGGGCCCACACCCCAAAGATGAAAAATTTTCCACATCTCCTCCATGTTGGCTGATTTTGTTGGGTGAATGGGAGCATTTTTTAAGTGCAATTTGGTCCCTAGGCTTATTATTATTATTATTTTTTTTTTATTTACAAATAAAAGCCTAAGTGATAAGGCTAAGTTATGTCTCCGTCATTTTTGCATGCAACATGCAAAAACATACCTATTTCCTCTAAGGAAGACCAGTCACTCCCTCATGTCTCTCTCAAATATTTTTTCAAAAATACCACCTCAAATCCATCCAAGGAAGCAAGTTCAAGTGTTTATGAGTAAGATTTAGCAACTTTGGAAGTAAAAATCTAAACTTTTACTTTGAGTTTTTGGTGTTTTTCCTTGAGTTTTGGATGGATATTTGATGGAGTTTGCTATGGTTTATGGCAAGGAGAACTAGCTAAGTTTTAAGCATCTCAAACGAGGAGCTAAAGCTTGAAAATCCCTTTAATAAAAACTCCTAAATTTTCTATGATTTTTTAAGGTTTTTGTTTAGGTTTTGAGATGATTTTTATAGATTATCTTATAAGTGTTGTCAAGGAAATTTGAAGGGTTTCAAGTGCTAAAGGAGAGGACAAATACTTTGGATGTGTTTCGGTAAAACTCTAGCCTCTAAAGTTATGTTAAAGCTTACATTTTGGTTTGAGCACCAAGTGTTTGATATGTAATCTATGATATGCATGGATTATGGCATGATTATATGTTAATTTAAGTGGTGGATGATGATGATGAAAGAAAGATAGAAACTAAGGTTTTTGTGACGTTTAACTAGTTTTTAGAGCAATAGGTTTTTGATAAACTCAGAGACTGAATTGTTTTCCAAATAAAACAGGGGCAGAAACCTTGGGACAAACAACTTTCATGAAGGAAATTTGTGAAAATTATAATCAGAACCTATTGGAAAGATTGAATTTCTTAAAGGGTGGATTTGAAACATAGTCAAAAGTCCATGAAGATGAGTGATTTTGAGGGAAGTTAAAACATGAAAGTTGAATTTTATAAGCGGCTTAACAAAGTCCCCATGCTCTTACACACTTCAGCAAATTCTGTGCCACCACACCACCTATCTTTTTCCAGTCGGTCCCCATTCCACAGCTCCTCCAACGCATCGTCGGGATTTACCTAACGAAAAAGCTTTCAATGCTGTCCAATATCCTTTTTTTTTTTCCAAATATTTTTGCGAATCCGCTTTTTTGAAATAGAAGTACGTTTTTTCGGAATTGCCATTAAAAATTATTATAAGTATTTAATTGCTACAGTTGGATGTCAAAGACATTTATTGTTTAAAACCAATTGTTCTTTATTATTAATTATCTAGCTATCTGTGTTTTTTTTAGATTGTATTCCCTTCATAAAAATATAAATTATTGATAGTGTGCATTCAACGCTGCTGCATTCCATTGTTTTCTCCCTCATTCAGCAAAGAGAGAAAAAAAGAAAGAATTAGCATGCCCAACTTTTGGGGAAGAATCAACACAAAGCCCAAAATCCTATTTAGAGCTGAAGCGGATTCAAGAAAAAAAAAAGAGAAAAAATATGGAAAAGAAAAGAAAAAATAAATAAATAATTAGTTTAGCTTTTATTTTTAGGATTAAGATTTTATTTTATATTTTTGCATAGGCATTTTGTGATTTTGGAGAGACAATTTTGAATCTCAACAACAATAGAGATTTGGCAGTTTGGAGGTGAAATTGGAGTTTGTGGTTATTGATTTTCATTCATTGATATTGTTTTTATTATATCCGAGTACTATTAACTGGTATTTGATTAGTTGTTGATGTAATTAGGAGCATAGTAACTGGTAATATTGGTTCTTGTGCATTTGTTTTGCGGAATATGTAATTTTTTTAGAAGGAAAGTGTATCCTGTTGCTTGAGGCAATTTAAGCCTTGAAGATGGTCGATGTTTTCTTCGTCTGTTTCTTTTTTGTTTTTTTTAGGAATTTGCATGTCGAAGCTCAAAATTGGGGTTTTATAAAAGTATTTGTAGCACTGACCATATATGGTGCACGTATGGAAGATTTTATTCAAGGGATTAAGCTTTTACCTGGATTAAAAACATATTTTATTCACTTTTTAACTTTTTTTATTCAAGAAAAGCTATATTTTTACCTCTGATCTATAATTTAATATTACCCACCACCGTTTTAGGTCCATAGCCCTATCAATCATTAATCAACGGTACTTTACTTAATAACATTTTCACGTATATCAAAAGATGTGCCCAACTTATTATACACATCAATGCTGGATCGTATCCGATGCCGGCTTTAAGAATTGTTATATATATATGTGTGTGTATGTATATTGAGAATTGAATCCAAGTATTGTCGGTGAGTTTTTAAAGTATGGTAGGTAGGAAGTGTAATGCGAGGATGTAGAGCGTGACTAACGTGGAATTGTAAGCCTCTCATTCATTCCTTTAATCTTATCCTCAGTGGTTGCAGGACTTGGAGTAATGCATCGATCACAAATTCACAAACAGCGTCCAAGTCGTTGTCGGACCCACCCAATTGGAAAGTGAAACGTAGAATATGGCTATTTGATCAAGATTCAATCAGTCACGTGATTGACGGTGATCAGTGAGCTAGATGCAGCTGTGGCGGGCCCCAGACAAGTACATGTGTATCCTTCCGCACTTTGGTAGGTATAGAGCTACTTTCAATGTATGTATAACAAAGGAGGCAGAAGCTTACTAATTCCCATTTCCAAAGAATCCAAATCCCTCTGTCTCTATCCATCTTGCACCATCAACTTCAATTTCAACTTATATATCATCAAGAGTGGTGACCTTCCATACTCAAACCTATAATATAATAATATATATTCATTTCTTTTCATAAATAATATGGAAAGAAAAAAGCCAATCTTATCTAAAAACGTTCACTTCACAGGAGTTTTGTCAATTTTAATTTTGAGGCTACACTCAACAGCTTACCTCTATGAAATAAAAATAATGCAACAGAATTGGGTAGAACAGGTTTTACCGGCCTGATCCAGAAGAAGGATATGAAAATCTACTTAAGAAAACCTCTCAAAAGAAAAAATCCTCAACCAAGTTAAAAAACGCTCAAACTTGTATTCCATATTAATATTCTAGTCTTCATTACAATTAGATAATGAGCTATTTATAATCTTCTTAACAAAACAAGCACATTAGAATAAACGACATAGTAAACAAATAATGGAATAATAACAAAATAAAGCTTAATATAAAAACTACTATTATAGTTATATTCTGCATTAAAAAAAAGTCACTTTCTTGTCATTAGTTTCACAAGAATCCCACTGTCCTATTCCTCCCTTATGACAGATTCAACAGATGTTTTTTTAATTAATAAATACCCTGTATTTCCAATTGGCTTGAGTTGTTTTATCTCTTAACTACAATTTTCTGATGTAATCAACCTAGCTAAAGCTTTTTTTAGTGTTGACAATCCAACGTTTTTGATTATGATAGCTCATTAGAGTGTTTGCTTATCATTACAACTACACTTTTTGATCAGAGGGTGACACTTGTTTCCTTTTAAACTTTAGTTTTTGTCTTTCAGGTTAAAAGAAAAAAAAGAAAAAAAAAAGAAAACTTTATAGTTTTGTTTTGCTGGCTAGAGTTAAATGGGTATTTTACAAAATACCAAACCAACTTGGAGTCACTGGTCCTCAGCGGACGTTGAAAATTTTCGGGGATAAGTTTGAATTTTCTAAACAAAAGGCAACCGTATTAGTAGAAATTCAAAGAGACCGTTTGGTATTGTTTTTAAAATAGATGAAAATATTTTTGTTTTAAAAACTGAGAATTTTTTAAAAATTGTACTGAGAGTGTTTTTAAAATTTTTGTCTCGAAAAAACCAAACGGGCAAAGTATACTCTTAACATTTTCCACTTATATGTATATATATATATCTATATATATTAAGCTTTATGGACAAATTTTATATGCAAAAACTATCATGGATGGTGTCTTCACGAGACGCATGCTAATCCACAATTCAAAGTTCGCAGGTATATTCTTCAAATATGCAAGCTATGACGTATTTTTTTTTTTTTTCAACAAAAAAAGGTTATTGAAATTCACAAGTTCCAACATAAGATCGGCAAGTTATCATATTTTCAGCTCCAATATCGAAGAGTGTTTTCCCTGCATTATAAAAGTCCCGAAAGATGAAAGGAAGATGAATGTGAAATTGAGGACCATAAAAAAAGGGGATAAATAACAAGGAAATAGAAAATCAAGTCATTTTTAAAATCTATTATAATTTCATAATATTTCTTATTGACAATGTTAACCTTGATACGCTACTCCGCACTTGCGATTGGTTCTTTCTGCTACATTCTACAAACTGAAGGATTGTGTCGGCCGGAAAAGTTGAGATACTACTTGTTACAAATTTAATTCTACGCGAGCAAATGATATCACAAAAAAAAAAAAAAAAAAATAAAAAAGAAGTACAAAAAGAACTTACAAATTTATAGGGGTTAATCTTTAATATCAGAACTACGTCTACTTTTAACTGTTGTAAAAAAATTTCCTTATAATAAGAAATAGTTTACAAGAGAAAATTACACATTACTCAACTCTTTGTATTTTTCTCTAATCTCTCTAATGATAAGCCATATTTGATACTCTCTTTATATAAGAAACAAGGACAATGAAATTTTACAAATATGAAATCATCGAACTAACCTTAATGAAATGTCCATTTGAAGGTTCAATAATCCTATGCGTAATATAATAACTTATCAGGATATTAAATTAGGCTCCAAACTCAACACTACTAAGTTACAAGTGACGTCTTATAATTAAGTTGAACCAATTGACCGCGTCTACCACAGAAGGAAAAGTTGCAAATTGTGTTAATGTACTTGGAGAAAGAAGGAAAATTATCAAAACGACAAATCCAATTTGATCGATATCTTCAGTTCACTTTATACTAATGCACAAAGTGGATCCAAAAAGGAAATTATTACATTTTCTATTTGCAAATTAGTTTTTCTTCATTTATAGTACTTGTGTGCCCCTATAATAATGCAAGCACTTAAATTAATTTAATTTCAGTTTTTTAAATGATCTCTAACTAATTGTATTTATATCACATTGTTTAAACGTTTAGAGTAACGATAATTAAAATTTAAATAACATGCCATAATAGGGTTAGTTATACATCATATACAACACCAAAAATCTAACAGGTGATCTCATCACCTAAATTCTAATTGTCATTCGGTTATAAGATGTATATGTTTTAATTTCGTATTACCTAATTTATCATCATATGCACCTTAGGTTCTTTGATGAATTATTAATATTCTTTATATGAATTCTCTTTTACCTTATGAATATAACTGTACTTAAATTATTATATGGTAATTAAATGCAAGCAAACATCACATGTATTAATGATCGTAAAAAAGGGACAGTCCACCCTGTTATTTATTCTGTGATTACAGGGTCTCTCTCTCTCTCTCTCTCTCTCTCTCTCTCTCTATATATATATATATAGAGTCAAACAATTTAAATAAGGCACCTAAAATTGTAGCGTTGAAATTTAACACGAAAAAAATTATAGCTTCATGAGACAAGTGGTTGGCAATTATTATGCATGTGTTCATTGATCTTGGATGGATTTCAAAATGGCTGCATCCGTACGTACGCAAGTTTTCTACTTTATTAATCCTACTATTGAGTTGTGATGTTCTTCATCGAGTAAGGTCGTAAGATTGCAAAAATGGACAAAGATAAGTGGGGTGTGCTTCATGGAAGAGTGGTTTGAAGTCTCTGATATATTCTTGTGTGGGGAAGTCGCTACGGCACTTTTGTGCGTGAGGTTTTACCATCTTTGTGACAATGTAATTAAAACAAGGAACAGAGCTTCTGCATTATAAGGTAGATATTTGAAACTAAAATCATTCATGTTACTATAATTTATATAAGTCGTATAATTTGAGGTGAATGAACTACCTGTTGGAATTTTTAATAGAAAAACACTGCAAAAAAAAAGATCGATCAACAAATAAAATTTTATCAAAACTTCGTTTAATGGGACTAGTTATACAATTTTAATTCATCATAGAAAACATAAGAGATAGTGATTTAAACATTTTGAAAAACTATCAGAGTAATTTTAGCTTTCCTCCTTAATACTATAATTATCCAAGCCAAATCTCCACAACAAATAAACGATAAGTAGGTGTCAAACTGTAAAGAATGAATTAAATTTGACACTTTTTTGTTTTTACTATGTATTTAACACATGAGATAGTAGTTTTTTTTTTTTTTTTTTTAGAGAAGAACTCTCATTTTTTTTCTATGTGGAGGCTCAAAAATATCATGTATGTAAAAAATGATACCGCTGCTCTTTTATAACCGGAATTAATTTTTAAAATAATTATACATACATATATATATATATATATATATTTGTATATAGTGGGAGTTTTACGTCCACATCAGGAGACATGTTTATCTTAGTAGGACGTGGCAAACAAGTGAATTAATCCACTAAAGCTTCCCTTGCCACAACTCCCACGTACGCAAACATATACACATATACATCACATATTTTAAATTTAATTTAAATAAATCACATTTATTTAAATAAAATTTTTAATTAATTAATTAATTAATTATGTGCCCATGTTAGCATGGACATTGTATGTTCCCACCACACATGTGTCCCACAAAATAAAATATATTTAAATAATTCAAAACATATTTAATTATTATTATTAATTAAATATATTAATTAATTAACTATTTCTCAGTTAAATGTGACAACGTTTGTCACATTATATTATGTATCATAGAAAATATTTTTTTATGTCACATTAATAACTCTAGTGTAAAATAATTGATTTAGAATTCAATAATTCTAAATTAAATATATATAACTCATTCTATGATTTAATCTAATACAAAATCATAAAGGTGACATTGGAGGACCTATGGACCTATAATTCAAGCTTCAATAAATTTGACAATTAATTAAAGCCTTTAATTAATATATCAAATTGATTAGTTATTGGGCTACTCTATTATAAACCTGAAAATACACTCTTGAAATTATAATAATAATTTCTTAAAGAAAAATAATGAGTAGTCCATTGATATAATCATTACATATATGTAAATCCTTCATAAATGGTTCATAATAAGAACTATGTCCCGTTTACTTCCTGTATTACATCTTTTTTTTTGAGTTCCAATGATTTTTTAATGAACAGCTAATCGTAATCTTATCATGAGTGTGAGTTTTTGTTCAAGTCTTGAGTCATCATTCAAAAGAATTATTTTTCTAACTTCGATTAGAAAGGAATAGATTCCATAGTCATATAATATCATTCTCAGCCTCACCATTATTAGGCCTTTTTTGTCTTCACATTACCATAGTTCCTTAATCCAAATAGCCATGCGAGAAGCTGAGCTGGCTAACCTAAGTTCATAGCTAAAGTCCTCAAACAAGAGTTTCATTCTCCTTACTCGTATGGCAGGCAAATCCTGTTACTAGTAGTTCTGGTTAGCCCACTTGCCCAAGCACATTCTTAATTTATAGACGTGCCAATCCAGCCTTCCCCCATGAGAATA
>CAMOHE010007648.1:659-48152 GCA_946598075.1 Artocarpus hirsutus
GAGAGTCACCTTGAGGAAGAGCTGTACGTGTGAGCCCACACTCACTCCGATCGTGGATAGAGAATAGCAAAGAAGACCAGTTGGTTGAGGCTCTTCTAGAACGTTACTTCTCTACACAACTTCGGGAGCTTTTCGGCTTATACAAGGTCAGTAAGATCAGGTTAATTTATACATATAGCATGTCAAACTTGTGTTTTAGAAAATACTCTGATTTAAAATTTTTAAAATTCCGCTGCGTATTATTTTTCCAACAGTGTCGTGCCGTGTTACGCGTACCATAGACGTGTCGTGTTCGTGTTGACATTTCTGGCACGTTTATTAATCGTGTCGTGTTCGTGTTTGGGCTAAACGTGCCGACACGAACACGGCACGAACACGATTATTGTCACTCTTATTATTAAGCAGATTGGGTGTGTTATATCTTAAAGTTTGTTTGGTTCATAGATTTGAATAAAAATTTTGAATAAAGATTTAAATTTTTATGAGAGAAAATACTATAGCAAAATGATTCAAACTTTGATTTAAATCACGAATCAAACGGACTTTTAATATGTTGACGTGATCCATGAGTTGAGAGTTTGCACATTTCATCTCTATATAATGAGTACCACCGTGTAACTCCACATGATTATAACTCTGTTGTTATATGCTCGCCCTTTGTCGTATTGGGTTCCACGATTTTTCCCATCTCTCAATCACACACGTAACACCACTGATTTTGTTTTTTCTTTTGTTCACTAAATTAGGTCATTGTGCTTGATGATGACTGATCTTTGCTTTGATCACATTGAAATGGAGAAATTTAGGTATAGGAACGAACTTCTTTGGATTAAGCCATTGAAAGGCTTAATAGCTTGTTTGGGAACGCCGTGGGAACAACAAAAGCAAATTAATAAAAACTTGTTGTGCATGGTTTTGCCTTGTGATTCTTTTCCTCTAGAAAAGGAATTGTTTTGCCTCTTCTTTTAGATCTGAGAAGAAGGCTTTGCCAAGCATTTTGAGTTTTCATCTTCACTTTTGAAGCCCTTCTTTCTTTTGCTTCGTTTGAAGAGGCTTATCCCTTCCTTGGGGAAAATTTTAGCCTTTAAACTGAAAGCACAAGGAGTAATTGCGAATTTGTGGTATCTTTTTGTATTTCAAAAATATTTATATTTTGTTCAATGTTTAATTTTTGTCTTTTTTTTTTTGGTGAAACTCATAACAGTCTTGCTTTGAACAACTCTAACCTCATTTGGCTTGTTGCTATGGGTTTCTTCTCTATATTTACTATTTTTCTCTTGAGAATTCATTTACATTATAGGCATATTAATAAAAAGAAGTAATTTATTATAATATTGTCAAAATATAAAGGTTAAAGGAAACATCTTTGACATCAAGGGTAGAATAATTGTGGGTTGTTACCCTTAGTGATTATTATAAGGTCTTAAATTAATTGGCGTTTATTTCTTAGACTATAATTCATTGTTTAGCTTGGATACAAGTGAATCAGTGTGACGGCGGGGGTGCGATTGAAGGACCGTAGGAGAACAAGGTGGAGAAGAGCTTGTCAGCAAGCACTTCGTTTGCTGCATCTGAAGGGTGGAATGCATCCCAGAACACATAATCTCTTCGGTTTCCGCACAATTTTGAATTCCGCAAGCAAAGCCCTCCGATGCTCGTGTCTACGTTGCAACACGACGTGTTGGAGATCGTAAAACCTGAAAAGGTGAATTAAACACAACAACAATTTTAATATTCCTGGTGTGTAGTCCTAATTACTTGTAGTTAGAAGTACTATAGGCTCATCTTGCAACAGAATGTGATTGTTGAATAGCTATCGAATAATCTTCCATCCTCGGTAACAAAATGAGAAAAAGTAAAGATGTAGTAGTCGTTTACCATAGGAGGTAGGATTAGAAATCAAGTCGAAAACTGCGGGATATGTGTCTGCGAAAATTAGGGTTGCATTTGAGAGGCGTGTGTTGAGAGTAGCAACGAGGTTTTTAACTTTGGAGTTAAACTCTAGTATCCATTGGTTGACTCGTTTTAAGCATTCACCTTTTTTGGATTTAACCCTTTGAGAAGGGATGCAGCCGAGTGGACCAAGTCCGTGGACAAACATCTTTCGGGCATCAAGTTTGTAAAGCCTCTATTTGCACATAAGTAAACTTAAATCAGTTACCAAAAAAAAAAAAAAAAAAATTCCAAAAACTAATTAGTGGGTATACTTGGTCATGAAGGAAACTTTTAGCCACGGTGGTATTGATGATGTGATAGAGGAAAATTTTTCCTTGATTGATCTTCATGCAAAAATATTAACCCGGTTCGACTCATCTTCATAATCAATATGCTTAAAACATAAAGGGTTAATTTACCTTTACATGTTTTTGGATTATTCAAACATTATATACTTCTACATTTTTTCGGTCAACCCTTAATTTAACCTGCTCAAAATACCCTTAGATTGAAAAAATGAGAAATACATTTTATTCTTACAATATGAGTTGTTTTAGCTTTGCCAAACATTTAAAAAGCTTTTTTGGGCATCTACTTTCATATTAAATTTACTACAAAATTTCATATATTTTTCCAATCAACTTTTAATTTTAACCTAATAAATTGCCCAAAATAGCACATTAAAAAATGAGTACTTTAAAAAACTTTAAAAAAATCTTTAAATGAAGGGTTTTGAATCAGGGTTGGCAGTTAACGTGTTCGTTTCATGTTCATATCAGTACATTTATTGCACGGCATGTTTAGACTGAACACGAACACGACACGATTAATATATTAAAAATGCAAATACGAACACGACTCACTTATCGCACGCTTAACACGGCACGACACGATTAACACGATTACTAAGCTGGCTGTGATGGGTTGACATGATAACAATACGCATATGGCATGTTTATGACCCAATTAACTAAAAATTAAAAAAATTAAAAAAAAGCCAATAAAGAAAATTAATAAAAACACAATATCTAATTAATACTAACATACTACAAATATTTTAAATATTTTTTTATTTTTAAGTTTAAATGTATTATAAACGGACGGGTCATATCGTGCCGTGTCGACATATTTACGGTTTATTTAATCAAAAGTGTTAAGGCGTATTAGACGTGTTATAACAAATCCAACTCGTTTATTTTCGTGTTATTCGTGCCAACCCATTTATGGCCCAATTAATAAACATGTGGTCCAAACTCGTTTATCTTATGTCATTTTCGTATCGTGTCATCGTGCCATGTCCGAAATTACCGGCCCTAGTTTTGATCTAAACAATATGTAGGATATTCTCAAAAATAGGTTTTTGTGTGCATTTTTTTTCTTATTTTCTAAAGTTTTAGCTTTTTTTTTTTTTTTGTTTGCTTAAGAATAATTGGGTTATTTTAAATGTCAAAATCAATTGTTGATGAAAGTAAAGCATATGTTAGATATATATTACTATATTATATATAATTTCAAAATATATTTTTAGAGAGATTAAAAACTGAAAGTATACCCTTTGTATAAACCTAAAACAACGTCTATAATAGGGTAAACATCTCAAATATAAACCGGATAGCAGAAATTTTTACCAAAAGTTGTTGATCCAAGGTGGAAGTTAAGAGTTCCACGAATTCGTCATGAGTATACTGCTGACCGTCTGCTAGAAAAGGCTGCAAATAATTGTTTACGTAGTCATTGCTACCTAAAAGGAAAAACACGCATACGATGAACACCTTTTTTTTAAACCTTGACGATTTGAAGAAATTAACGTTTTCTAGCTTTATGATTTATCGAAATATGAGTTCTATATATTACTCTGTCTATATATATATATGTATATATCTCAAAAAAGAAATACCACGTACCAATTCCAATAAAGTACATTGCTTCATTGCAAAGCTTTGTGGCAGCCTCGACTCCAATTTTAGACCTTATAACTTCTCTAGTTTTGTTGAAATTCTGTATTTGGTCATCAAAGGACATTCTCTGAATCTGTTCACAGAAAACAACTACAAATTAGTTAAGATTTTTGTAGCTTTCATAAGAATTTCAAAATTTTTGTTGTTTCCAAAGTAATATTGGTACTAATTATGTGATCAAGTACAAAGTATAATCCTGTTTCATTAAGTATTCCCGCTCCGCCAGATGCATAATTAACTCCCTTTAGAAATGCATCATCATTCTGTGACAAGGAAAGATATGGCGCTGGTGATGCAATCCCAAGCTTTGCGGCTACAATTAAATAATTACATAAATATTAGTATTAGCAAAGTGTATTTGTAGATATTAAATAATATACATACAGACATACATTCATACACAGATACATACATACATATATATGTGTGTTATCTCTGTGTGTGTGTGTGTATGCATGTTACCCTTTACAGTGTGCATGATTAAAAAACGTTGATAACTAAGATCTTTGTATGAGCGTGCATGATTAAAAACAACTAATCTTATATCATAAATACTAATTCATTTTTGGTTGGGAATAGCCGGTTTTTCTGAACACGATTGTTGGTTAGAATTCTACAAGATGGCTAAGAAAATTGCTCTTTAAAAAAAAAAAAAAAGAAAAAAGAAAACGCTTGATATTAATAATATTCTATATGGAAATGTAAGCAGCGTACATATTATATCACCAATAGTTCTGCCATTGGTGAACCTGCCGGTGGCTTGGCCACCAGGATAATCAACACCATACCAAGGATAATTGGACTTTGCAAGAGAATACCGAAGATAATTGTTGTTTCCCACTTCCGTCAGAGAATCACCAAACACAAATGTAACTGGTGCTGCTGCCAAACCCATTTCTATCATTGCTGAGAAAATCATGGAGGTGATGACTAGTAAAGGTTTCAATTTAATTTGCATAATTGCTACTTCCATTATTTCCACTCTCAAATTTGCACTTTGTTAAAAGCCCTTGGCAGTTAGTTATACGATTTTATAGCAATTCCGTACTAAGGCAGTGCTTGGAATTCTCAGTCATGGCTGGTTCTTTAAGTTTCTTAATATTAGGTGGTCATATCTTGGACCATGATATTTTTTTTTTGGTTTGAGCCTCAAACGGGTATTTTCTCTTTTTAGGCATATTCTGCAATTTTGTAAGTTTCTTTTGGTAGTTTGTAGGAGTTGGCCAACTCTAGTAGTATGGAGAACCAGAAACAGATTTACCTCAGTCCGCAGGGTTAGTTTTGTTAGGTGTCCTGTGTGGTTTTATAATTATGACTGGTAATAAACCCAACTTGCAGCCTACCAAGTTCTTTGGCGCTAGGGACGAAGCTAGCAAATTATCTCAGAAGAGACTAATAATAATGGGAACTTTAAACATTTGCCACAAATAGGAAGCTTAGATTGAAATTTGCTACAATAAAAAAAACTATTTGAAAAAAATATCATACTCCCATGTTAATTTATTTTGTATATTTTCCAACTTTTCCCTTTCACTAAGACATAATTTTTTTCCACACATTAGATAGTGAAATTAAAAACAAACCCTAAATTAGTTTGGGGTATTTTAGTCCATACAATCACTCTTTTTTAACCATTGTGACATAAATTATAAAAGTTTTTTTTAGTTGTAAAATAATTCAATCTACAATAAAAATTAACGGCATTCCTCCTAATAATCTCAATAATAACTGCCAAAAAACAAATATGGGCTTTGGTTTTGGTCTTAGGCTTACTAATGCGATTTCAGGGGGCTTCACAGTTTTTTTTTCCCAGTGTGTATGTATAAGCATGCATACATAACATACTAAAAATTGCATAAAAATCGCCTCAAAAAAATTGAATGTACAATATATTGATTGTTTTTTCAATATTAACCCCCTCTGACAAAAATTGCTGGTTCCATCATTGTATACAGGCATTTGTTATAAAAATAAAATAAAAAAAAAGAAGAGAAGGTTGGGGGGAGGGTGAGCTGGCTTGAGTCTCCTTCATTGTGAGCTATCTCTGTCATTGTTTGATGCTCATGGGAAGCACAAATTTATATCAACAAATATACAAGCGAAAAAGTACATCAGTGTGCTCTTGACATGTGTCCTCTTTTCTCTCTCCCTCTTTTTCTTTTTGTTTGCATTTTGTTTTTTTCTTCCCCAACTTGTTTTTTTCCACCCTCTCCTCTTGCACAATCTTATATTTGTATTTAGAACGTGTATCATCAATATGTTTCATTTAAAAAATTTTTACGGCCGTTTAGTACTGTTTTTATTTTGTTTTTTATTTTAAAAAAAATTAAAAATAAAAATATTTTGAAAAATCTACTAAGATTGTTTTTAAAATTGTGTTTGGTTGTATATAGTGGCAATAAAAACAATGGTTAAATCAATCACATTAAAAAAAAAAAAAAGCTTAAAGTATGCTGACTGTATACATTTTGGAGAATGAAAAATCGTTTTAAACGTAGGCGAATGAAATGGAAATATACAAGAAGGAAGAAATCAGTGGAGGCACCTATTGAGAACTCAGGAAAATATAGAGGGGCAAAGAAGAAGTCATTGTGGGAGAAAAAGAAAAATTCATTAGTGGGGCACGTGCCCAACTGCCGCTCAATAGGTTCATCATTGGGTTCATCGGCTTGTCGGATTTTTTTGTTTATTCCTAACGAGAAATAATATTTATAAAAAAAACATAAACAACAAGGAATAAACTTAAAAGGAGAGTTTGTAGCAATAATTTCTTTATTCCGTTCATCAATATTTCCCATAGTTTCTTTCTGACTCCTTTTTCGTTGCCCCTCGTCTCTTTGTTCAAAATACGGGCTTTGATAGAGAAAGTTATTATTATTCGATATTTTCAGTTGAGGACACCAAATGCGAAAAATTTATCGTAGGACTGTTGTTGAAAATGAGAAAATTTCTTGCTTTATTTGCTTTATGTACTTGTGTGTTTCAAAAATATTTTTGTACGTTTTTTGAAGCAAAAATTTTAAAAACATTTCTAATATAATTCTAAAAAAATTTGTTTTTTAAAATAATACTATTTTTATCTATTTTAAAAATATTACCAAACGGACTATATTATTTCGAGGTGCTTACAAGGTAATATGCTGGAGATCTAAATTAGTAATTAACTTGGATCACAAGCAAAAAGCTAAGGTAAGCAAGCTCTCATATGCATAATGCTTACTCCTAAATTCGCATCTGGTTGATTTTGCCGTTAGAAACAGTTCAGCTGCTCTTTTTTCTTGATTCTCTCAATTTTCTTTTTATATCTAACTTTATTCCCTAAATTTTCTCGCTTTGGTTAGGATCTTCTGTGGTTTTCTGTTGTTGGGTAAGAATATTCTTTCTTCTGGAAAAAGGAAAAAGAAAGAAAAAAAAAAGTAAAATGTAAAATGCCATATAGCTTAAGAGGAAATATGGCCAGGCTGTGTGTTTGCTTTGTTTTTCTTTTCATAGTTTAGGTGGGTTCGGATTAGAGCTTGTTGTCAGTCACTTTATTCTCACAAAATACGTCTTTTTCCATTCATTAAAAAAAAGCTATTAACACTATTAGTCCATGAATTATATGAGCATTGCGAGGTTTTGGTCTTTAAACTCTCTTATTTTTGGTGGATTACTTGCTGAATTTTGATTTTTTGAGGTTTTGGTCCCTAACCCTAGAGGGAGAAAGGATTTTTGAGATATAAAAGTGATAAGTACATCCCCATTACATTATAATTGAAAACTTCATAAAAATAGTCACATTAAGTTACTAATATTATAGTTTTTAAGGGTTTTTAACAACAATTAAGAAAAATTGTCAAAACATCATCAATCTTAAGATTATAGAACAAAGCTATATAAAAAAAAATGTTCAGTAAGTAATCTACCCAAATGAAAAGTTCAGGCACAATATTATAGTTTAGGGATTCACCGTACGACTAATTTCTTTTAGGCAAAAGTAAAAATAAAAGAAAAACTCTCTTTCATTCCTTTATATATAGTAGCATAAAGCATATGCTTTGCATATGCAGGGACATGCTTGTAATTTTACTTGTATTTTAAACTTGCAATAAGTTTGAATACATAAGATTTCATTTAGCATAAGACTACCTAGATTAGCTGAAAATGTTCCATCATTTTATTAGGTGATTTTTTATGGCAGATTTTATTATCATAAAAAAGATTCTTTTGATATATTTTTTTTAAATAAACATAAAAGTCACAATGAGATAGAATAATTCCACCAAAATTATAGTAAATTGTGAGTGTATAGCTAGCCACACTCCCTCTTCTATATATAGTGTATATATAGTGCATTGATTATTGATAGATGATAGATCAGTAGGGGTCATGATCAAATTACTTGTGGACGTGATCATTTGATTTCCTCTTAGTCCTCGATCTGTCTACTTATAATAATGGCCACAAAAACTTTGCATGATCAGCTGGCTTCTTTGCATTTTTAATATAATATAATAAATATTGTGATTTTGTCATTCTCAGATGTCCAGCTGTGTGTTGAAAATCTCAACCGTAAGCAAACAAACAAGCAAGTTACCAAAAACATCAAGTGTCGGCAAACAGACAGTTAAGAAATAGGACACGACCACTCCCGTGCCTCGTACTGAACAGCATTGCGCATGCCTCATGCACTAAACGTCAAATAGATAGAGAAATTTTTATAATTACCATGTTTTGAATTTTTTTTTAAATAAGTACAACATATAATTAAACGTGACACAAGTTAAATATGTAATATAAATATAGTTATGTAATCATAACTCTATAAATTTTACTGTAACTAATATTAAATTTTTATATATATTTTTTAATAAAAATTTTCACACGTTACAATATATAAAACAAAAATTTAATATAATATAAAACTCACATATCTTATGCTATGCAATTCCTAACTCCTTTTCTAAACTTCACAGTTGTTTGTTGCGCTACAATCATCGTTGCTACCAAGACTGCAGCTATGACTTAGCCAAAAAAAAAAAAATATTTGACTCAATTTTAAGTAAATTTATAGAATTCAAGTTCTCAAAAAAAAAAAAAAAAAAACAAAAACAAAAAAACAAAGAAAAGAAAAGTTTAGAAAATAAATTGTTGTGCCGTCGTATACAGCAACAATTTGCCTGGTGTCGCCTTTTTGCTGAAAAAAATAATTAGAAAAAAAGAGAGAAAAAAGCCAAATCGTATTCCCCAAGTGTCACTTCCGACACGCGTGAACGCAGACACGACTTCTCTCTCTAGAATCCCCCCTCTCTCTCTCTCTCTCTCTAGAAAGAGAACGCAGAATCAATCCCCTCCCCTCCGAGCACTCACTGGCAATGGCCATGGAATGACCGTCTAGCCTCTCCACCACCTCATCTACATTCTTCCGCTCCAAAAATGTCGGTGTCGTGCGGCGTAGAGTGTGTAGTAATCCTCGGGTGCATGCGTTGGGCGTGGAAGCGCTGCACCTACGTCGGCTCCGACGACAGCACCGCCTGGCCCTGCGCCACCGCCGACGAGTTCGAACCCGTCCCCCGCGTCTGCCGCCTCATCCTCGCAGTCTACGAGCCCGATCTTCGCAATCCTCAGTTCCCACCAGCCGGCGGCTACCGCCTCAACCCCGACTGGGTTGTCAAACGCGTTACCTACGAGCAAACTCAAGGCCACTCCCCTCCTTACCTAATCTACGCCGACCACGAACACCGCGAGATCGTCCTCGCCATTCGCGGTCTCAACCTCGCCAAAGAGAGCGATTACAAGCTCCTCCTTGACAACCGCCTCGGGATGCAGATGTTCGACGGCGGATTTGTCCACCACGGCCTTCTCAAGTCGGCAATTTGGCTTCTCAACCAGGAATCCGAGACGCTCAAGCGATTGTGGCTCGAGAACGGCTCCAATTACCGGATGGTTTTCGCCGGGCACTCCTTGGGGTCTGGCGTCGCCGCGCTTCTCACTGTGATCGTGGTGAACCATGGGGACCGGTTGGGAGGGATTCCGAGGACCAAGGTTCGTTGCTACGCGATTGCTCCGGCAAGGTGTATGTCGCTTAATTTGGCCGTCAAGTATGCCGATGTTATACACTCCATTGTCTTGCAGGTGCGGCAAAACTTTCTCACTCCTTTGCTCTGTCTGTTCGGTGTTTGTGAAAATGAATGACTGAGAATTTGTAATTCTGACGGTTCGATAGATTCTTCTATTGTGTTTATCCATTTGCTCTGTCTGTTCGGTGTTTGTGAAAATGAATGATGTCTGTTCGGTGTTTGTGAAAATGAATGACTGAGCATTTGTAATTCTGTCGGTTTGATAGACTCTTCTATTGTGTTTATCCATTTTTGAGTTTGAACACACTGTATTTTTTTTGGGGGGCCTATTTTATAGTATTTTTCAGCTTTATGTTTTGACAATTTACTATTTTAGATTTAGATTTAAGAAGTGATTGTCAAAATGGATGAAAGGTGTACAACCGAACTATCAGCTGATATCAGGTAGTAAAACCACCACCCACAAGCCCTGCGCCCCCCACCACCACCAACACCACCCCCCCCCCCCCCCCCCCCCCCCCTCTTTTTTTTTCCTTTTTTGTTCAAGTTAAAGGTTCTTGGTCACAGTTTTTTTTTTTTGGAGAGAATTTTTCACTTGAACTAATTTACCATTTTCCTTGTTAAGTTTGTGAGACTAAACGACTGAGAATTCAGCTTGAACGAATCTGATTCAGTCTCTTTTTGTACTAGTAAAATTTGGACAATATCTCTGGCTACCTTGTGATGGTTTTTTTTTTTTTTTTTTTCTTCCTTGCACAGGATGATTTCTTACCAAGAACAGCCACTCCGTTAGAAGATATATTCAAGTCCATATTTTGGTTAGTATGCTTCAAGAATGTCTGAATGACTACTTCATGCCTTTTATTGGTTGCTTTATTAAGCAAATATCTGTATCCTTAGATTTATTGGAGCGAAGGTTATTATTAATGTCTCTTAAACCAGGCTTTGATGCCTTGGACAGCTTGCCTTGCTTATTGTTTTTGGTTTGTTTGCGGGATACCTTCATACCAGAAGGTAGAAAACTTCGTGATCCAAGAAGACTTTATGCACCTGGAAGAATGTACCATATTGTGGAGCGAAAATTTTGCAGGTAGCAAGGTGTCGAACTCTACTATTTTGTTTGTATGGATGCTTCTATATGCTTTTTCAAATAAAAGTTTTCCCCCCCCTTGTGGTTATGTTTGGAGACAAAAACTGTTAAGCTTTGTTTGACTTGATGTAGAGTGTACGGCATTCCTCTATCAATTTTTTTGATAACTTTTGATGGAGTAGTTATATAGAATACGTTTCTTGTGCGTATCAATTCCTCCTTAGGTCCACCTACATTATAGTAGAAAAGGATGAGGTATCACTTTAATGTTGTGTGTAACATTTCCATTTTAGTAGAAAACGTACAAGGTATCAACATAATGTTGTACATAGATGAACTGATAAGGTTATGGAGATTAAGTGAATTTCTCATTTACTATTAATCTCTTCCCTTTGCATTCTGGTAAATTGCTGGTGCATTTCCTAATGGAAAAATAGAATATCATATTATGTCAGTTTATATACCCATGATCGAATTGTGAGATAACCTGAGACATTGCGACCTGCGTATTGCATTTTGCTGTGAGCACAATATTCACATTAACTGGTTAACCGTTAAAATAACTCTCAGAAGTAGCACTTGAAGATTTTGGCGCCAAACCCTCTTTCTCTGCCCCATATTTAAAGGCCGCAGTTTGGCCTTTTAAGTTTTTAGTTTTTGTTGGCCTAAAATCTTCCCAATAGAAACGACAATTACAGGCTTTCTGTATAACTTGTTGGTTTCCTAATTTAATCTTCCAACGCTTTTAAAGACATGAGTGGTAAGATGGAAATTAATAATTTCGCTGTTTGGTGTAATTGAAACTCTCTTTGGTTGGTACTCACAGGTGCGGGAGATATCCTCCAGAGGTCAGAACTGCCATTCCTGTTGACGGGAGATTTGAACATATTGTCTTGTCATGCAATGCCACATCCGATCATGGAATTATTTGGATAGAAAGGGAAGCGGAAAAGGCTTTAGAAGTGAGTAAAATTACTTCTGTTTGTGTAAAATTATTTACATCTTTTTCTTCTTTATTTTTACTTCGAAAGAAGCGGGCTGGGTAACAAGTTCCTCATTTCGCATTGATTCTAATGTTTCCAATAAATTTAAAACAAATCTCCCTGGTACCCTTTATGTATGTACAAGTCTTCAGAATCAGTAATCTCTTTGTTCCCTTCTAAAACCAATAGATATACAGGTTTTTCCCGTTTGCTGTGTATGGAAAAAGTGAATAATAGAAGAAAATTTACTTTTTCAACTTTTTGTTCTCTACTGTAGCTTAAATTATTGATTAATCATTTAATTGCTCTTCAGAGAATGAAGGAAAGTTGTGCTGAGACTGTAACTACCCCTCCGAAAGTACAGAAACTTGAGAGGTTGCAGACCATTGAAAAGGAGCACAAAGATGCATTAGAAAGGGCTGTCAGTTTGAATGTTCCTCACGCGGTCAGCGCAGATGAGGAACCACTTGACCAGCAAAGCACAGAAGCCTCCGATAGCCAGAACAAAGACGCCCACGAAATCACCTCAAAGTCAAGTTGGGGGAGGACAAACTGGGATGAAGTAGTGGAGAAGCTTTTCAAGAAAAAACAATACGGGAATCTGCAACTAAACAGAGATGCTAATGCTCCAAATCAATAGCATCTCGCTTGGATTTTGTTTTATTTCCTCCCGGATTCCCTTGCTTGGGGATAGGTATCGAGTGTTTGATATACGACTTGTGTTTATCATTTTTTTTAAAATGCTAGAATTTGTACATTGTGTCATATCTCGATGTTGTCAAAATAACACAGAAAGTGGGCTTTGTTGCCCATGATGAAAAATCACCAATATAGAGGAGAACCAAAATTTCCAGGAATACATATTTGTTTGTGAGAGTCAGTTCATTTGTCTTTTTTTTTTTTTTTTTAATTTGCGAACTACAGCGTGCATTTGTTTAGTATATACTTGTTGAAAATGCATCATAATTGAAAATTTTCTTCTGCTTTGCAATATTAGTTTCGTTTAACTTTTTTTGCGTTTTCGTGTTGCTCTTCCAACTTTACTTGGCGCTACTTGTTCGAAATAGAAAAATGGTTGCAGTGAAATTTGCAGAAAAGAAGATTGAAGAAGAATTTTAGTGAAGGCTCAGTCGTCAATGAGCCGCGCTAGAAGGTTGTGTTATACCAAGGGTTTTGGTGTTCTGTACAACTAGGGAGGCTACAGTAAGTTATAGGATTTGTACACGTGTCTGAAGTGCTAATTACCTCCTGGACACTATTCTACCAATCAGAAAAATACAACTCAAAAATTGCCATATAGAATCATGAGCTTTATCAGTTCGTACATCCAGGTTGACGCAAGGCAGCGAACCAAAAAACTAGACCGGTGCCGTTGTTATTTGCGGTTTTTGAAACACCAATAAATTTTGCAGAGATTTTTAAATGGGTAGAAAAACCTTGCAGGCTTTGCTAATCGACTAAGTGGGTGTTTGAAAAGGTGGTGGGAACCACTCTTATTGTAGCATGTGAGATATTGTAGCAATTTTTTTTATTGTTATTGTAGCATGTGAAAACTTTTTACTGTTCATAACTGAGTTTTGGTGAGAACTAAATGGTTCTCACCACTGCCAAACAGCCAATAAATTATAAACTCGGTATTATTGGGCACAATACGAGTTAGCAATGAATCAGTTTAGAACATTCTGGCTCATAATCCAGTTTTGAATTGTAATTTCGTAAATGATATATTTAATGTGCTTACTTGTGGGCATAGTATAGCTATAATTTTATATGTTATTCTTAAGGTGTAGAGTTTAAATTTCCTGCTTCTAAATTTATTCTTAAAAAAAAAATAACATTTACCAAAACTGATAATATAAATTTTTATTATTAAAAGAAATTATAAGGGCAAAATGAGTTTTTCAACAAAAAGTTTATTAACTATTTGTCAAAAAAAAAATCAATATAATTATGGATTTAACAATTTAGTCATTGACTAAATCCAAGTAAATTCTGGGATTCACCATATTTATCTTATAAATCCAGTTAATCTGGATGTACCAAACTTAATTGCGGTAAATTTGGAAGATTTTGAGTAAATTTTGAATTTATAAAATTTGATCATGGGGTGAATTCAATAAATCATGAATTTACTGCTATTTACTAATTTGTCCAAAATTCTACCCATTTATATTAATTCCGCCTTAAAAAAATATGCTATCTACCTCTTCCAGCAAACTAACAGAGGAAAAGGGTCTTAATTTGGTCACAAATTTATATTTTAAGCAACTAGTGTGATTAGTGAGGTTAAGGGTTTCAGTACTTTATTCACGCTGCAAATGGAATCTAAAAAACTACCACAATTCTTGGCAAGAGGTATAATGAGCATATTTATATGCTTCTAACAAAATGATAACAAAAAAATTACTAACAAGCGTGCGGCACGTTAAAGAAATATTAAACTTAGTAAGCTAATACAAACATAATGATGACGACGACGACAAAGATTATAACTAAATTTTCCTACATCAATTTTTGTCAAATTTTTATGCTTTGAAAAATCGTCCCTCGAACTTAGTCAACCATTGCAATGTGGCCAAACTTGATAATGCTGCTTATGTTGATGACAAAAATATTCACGCAGGCCCTACTTTTTTTTGACACTTTACCACCTGTAACTCTCGTGCTTTTGCCAGTAGTCCCCTGAATTTTTAATTTCTGTGTTTAATCTCTCTTTTTTTTTTTTTTTTTTTCATTACCGATTCAACCAATGTTATGAATTTGAGCCACATTGCAGTGGTTTGGGCAAGTTTAGGAGTTAATTATAAAATTCAAAAGTGCGAGAGGCCTTTTTTTTTTTAATTTTTGAGAGAGAGAGAAGTTCAAACGGTAATTTTCCAAAATGTGAAAAACTTAAAGGGCGGTAGAGTGCCAAAGCCCCTAACTAGTTTAATTCAATTTCATAATATTCAGATTAATAAACATATGTAAATAAAAATTAAGTATTACTTAAAGAACATGTTATAGGTTTGTCACCACAATTTTAAGTAAAAACAAACAAACAAACAAACAAACAAACACGTGATGCAAATTGTAAGATTTGAAAACCACCATTTGTATTTAGGATTATCATTTGGTTTTTGATAATCGGAATGTATGTTGAGCAAGGCACCAGAGACGACGTTAAGCTTCAGTCTGGAGAACAAAAAGCCAATCATTATTGACCATATATTAAGTAGTATTTTTGATACAATAGCATAATTAAAAATATTTTGGATTCAATTTTTTCTTAAATAATAATCGTTGTTATGATTCTTATTCATAATGTTATTATATCATCTAAGTTGCTCCGATATTATTAGATTATCTAAACATTATTATTCAAGAATTGAATTTATGTGCATTGGATTAAAGATGAGTTTTTTTTTTTTTTTTTATTTAATATGCTCATCAACTGGGGAAATTTGCTCACTACATATACAGATTGAGCTACCAAAAGCACCCAAAAATATTCGAGTTCAAATTAGTTTTATTATAGTATTTTTTCTGACAAAATTTAAATTATTTTAACATTTACGTTTCGAACAAACAATCTAAACATACTTATAATTTACCACAAATATCTTAGAAGATTCCAGTTCAAATTTTCCCTTCATTTTACACCCTTTATCCACCGATTGATACAACCCGCCCCGGTTGCCAAACTTGATAAAGCAACCCCAACTAAATATGTCGACACAGAATAGAAAACCGAGCACTAATTAGCCATCAAGAGATAGAAATGCTTAATCATAAACAATTGTAAATAAATATCTAAATAAACGATTAGTTAGTTTCCATGGCACTTTGGTATCGCTTTTTTGAGGGAAAGTTTCAAGTGGAAACTCTCTTTCCAGGGCAGTTTCTAACATAATCTAAAACAATCATGATATCAATGCATCAAAGAGCTCCAAGAGATATTTGGGCTACCGTTGGCAAGGCGCAATGGCATCTCATCGTGCAATTAATTGCAAACGTACGAGACATCCAAACATTCCTAAGTTTTAAAAAAAAAAAAATTATGAATAGGACTTTAAAGAAAGAAGATAATACAAACCTGAAAAAAATGCCCGATAACAAACCAACATTTGGAAATAACCCAGCATCTCATTTTACCCTAAAAACCAGTATGGCATCTAACCAAGACCAACTGTCACTGCACCAACAGCAATGGCCACTTTGTACAGCTATCATATCTAGACATTTATATCAGTTCTAGCAAGCTCCGCAGCCTAAAATTTCTCAGCATGTTTGCATTGCTTCAGCATGATAGTTATCCAGTTCCTTGTCAAGTTCATAAGCAGACTTCTCAACAGGTTTCTTCTTTCCATGACCACTGCCGCCCGCTCGGCCACGAGGTCCACGACCACGTCCACGTCCTCCTCCTCCTCCACCACGACCACGGCCATTCCTTGGTCCACCACGAACCCTCCGACTGGGAAATCCAGGAACACTGGCAAAAAGAAACCAAAAAGCCATCACATTTAGTGTAATGTAATAGTAACAGCCACTTGAGAAAACAACAGTAGTCCAAGCCACCTTTAGAGCCAAAACCCACTAGGCACAAAAGCCCACTCAAGTTTGCTTCAATATAATGGCTCCTTTGGTTAAAATTCAAATTTTTGGGAGAAAACACAAGCAAAAATGTTTGAATTGAGGTTAAACCTATGAAACAAACGTGGCATCAGAAAGTTTGACCTGCATGCTTGTGAAACTAAGCTCAAGTTTCTAAATCCACTAGGGACAAAAGCCGACTTAAGATTCCCTTCATTTCACTTGCGACTAATTAACAAGATCAAGTTTCTAGACATCTTAAGCTCAGCCAGAGCCAAACTTAGTTCTTTTAGAGCTTAGATAAGTTTGCATAGAAGAAGCATAAAACACAGCTTATTACATGATCTACTTGCCAAGTGCAGCAAATCCTGCAGTTGACTGCTGTGATCCAAGAATATTCATCCTTAAGTTGCAGATTAACATTCCAACTTTTCCAGTTCACTACAGATGCCCTTTCTTTTAAATTACATAATCCTATCAAAGATACTGTGAACCCAATTCACAAAATCCTAAAGGTATGACACTTTTAGGCTTAAGGAGAGGCAGAAATAAGGTTATGGACAGAAAGAACACTTTCCAATAAAATCAATGCCTTAAAAAAACAGCGAAGGAACTGAAAAGGCTCATTTAGAAAGGAATTGAACTATCAGAGAAATTGCTAAAGCTAAGAGCTGATCCTTCATAGAAAGCTCAAATAAAACCAGCCTGGCATAGATCATTGTAGATTTGAGCAAAAATCCCCAAATGTCTTTTTACTTGCAGCTTTCACTATGATTTAGCATCTTGTTTCCAATCATTTTTACTCTAACTAGGAGTTAACAGTAAGGCTAGTTCCTACATTCAGTTAGTTATTACTCTGAATGCCTAGAAGTTCCACTATATTGTCAGTAAATAAGGCAGCCCAACAACAATTCCAATTTTTAGAACATTATTGTCCTATGCCGTCCACAAAGTACTGTGAAACGTACATGATACTTCAGACTTCAGCAAAAACAGGCCAACAACTACAAAAGTATATCAAAATAAAATCAAATAGTTACCCAGAACCACGATTAACCACCGCAGCGCTAGCAATGTGGCTGGGTCCCGACCTGCAGAACTCCCAAGTGTGAGAATATGAACATCTATACATCTTTAACTTGCAACTAATTGAAGCATCGTGATTTTTTTTGGGACAATAGAAACATCATGACTCAATTACTTCTAAACAAAAATAGTCCCTCCAGTGCAAAGATATTTACATGCCCAATCATAAGAGCCTAAAAACAATATAAAGATGCACAGTGCAAACCAAAAAGTTACCAAAAGCTGGAACAAAATGATAGTTTAAACAGACGAGCACAAATCATTCAAGCAACAATGTGAAGATGCCACGTTGTAACTAATGAATTAGATTAAAATAAACCAATGCAGAACAAATAGTTCCACCAACTTCACGTGTTTGACAACAAACCCCATTGTAAACGAAGTTTGCTTACTCATGTCATTCAAATGATATTATTAATCTCTACAAAAAATTTAGGAAAAAGAGGATTCATTACTAGAACCTAGGCCCCCAAAAACCTACAAAATAGCTATTAGAAAAGATTCCAACTTACAAATGTAAAGCCTAATTTAAAGGGAAAAAAGAGAAAAGCATTTCTTCCTCGTTTAATTGTAACCTTTTCCTCAATTAAAATAACCTCTTTGTTTGATTTCAGAGGAAGAGAAACAAGCAACAGTTCAGATGAAATCATATCCATGTCAAAAGGCCTAAAATTATTCACTTGGTAAAACCCAAAAAAAAAAAAAAAAAAAAAAAGCACACGCAACCACTCCAACTGGAAGATTCAAAAATTTTACAACCTAACAAAGTATCAAATATGCTGCAGTTCTTAAAGTGGAAACATGAAAAAGAAAAAACATACGTCATAACCACAGTCCTCTTCTTCCTTCCATTTACCCCAGCTACATTCACACGAGCAGAAATAGGCATTTCTGCATTGGCACCAACAATCTCGATCTTCATTGGCTTCCCATCCAATAGCACATTATTATACCGCTTCAATGCTGCAAATGCATCACTTCGCCTGGTATACACCACTTCAGCTGAACCCTGTAACACAGAGGCAATATTATTCCCCCGATAGAAATTAAATTATGAAAAGAACAAACCATAATAAACACTACCAAATACCTGACAAAAATTGCATCTGAATAGCTTAACAATAATAAAGGGAGAAAAAAAACAAAAAACTGGTATGGAATTGAACCTAACCAGATATTATTAAACACAAACGCCAGGAAACAATTCTTATCTGCAACTTCTCAATTATGCCTAAGAACACAAGAAGCCCGTGCCATAACTCTATAGATCTTGAGCAAACGTGACCATCTAAATAGAAACCTATCCCAAATTAAGCTAAACATATGTGAAACCAACAAGTCAAAGCTATGCGAAAAGAAAGCCAAAGAAGAATGTGACACCTTTTTTGTTGAAAGCAAACGTGGTCAATTTACCTTCAAAATGTTTAGTATTAATACATGTCAACATGCGCCTAAATCTAATATTCTATTATATAGTTATCTATGCTTCAATTGATAAAGGTATAACCACAGATATGCAATTGTTTAAGTTTCCAAATTTCAAACCCTGCTTAAAATTATGTACACGTAACAATGAAAAGCAAAACAAACTAGAGACCCTATGCAACAAGGATGCATAGTTCAAAAAGTTCTATAAGTATGCCCTAAATCATGCTAAAGTTACAAATTACGATGAAGTATGGTTAAACCATGATGCTGCCAAACTTTCCATTGTATCAAACAAGACCCTGTCTTGACCAGAATGGTGGAATACTTATAACATTAGAATATGACCAAAGAGGAGGAAAATGGAGGAAAGAATACTCGGCTACTGAATACTTACACTTGGGCGACCAGTTTTGTCATAATGAACCGAGTATCTTTTCAGGTCCCCAATCTCAGAGAACAGTTCCTGAGTTGAACGTCACGTTTCAAGAAAGTGTTACAACAAATTCGGAATACAAAGCACTTAAGACGAAAATATGTGGCTCAAGTTGTACCCTTATGTCCTCATTTGTCACTCCATAATCCAAGTTGGAAACATATAATTTTGTGCCAATTTCAATGCCCGTAATTCCCGCAGCTCTAATACTATCTTCAAACAAATCACGCTGCCATGGGAAACTCTTGGTTCTGCGGGAAGGCTGATGAAACAATGCAGAAAAGAGTCCAGATTGGTAAAAGAAGAAACGTCAGCTTATGAACAGATAACAAGATAATTCGCCACTCCTCAAAGTGCTCATAAAGTAACCCAAATAAGCCAATAATACAGATAAATCGCGAAGATAATTGTACAAATGCAGTGGAAGACGACAGCACTTCACTGATGAGACAAATTGAGCTTCTCCAACAACTACAGTCCTCTTTGTATTTGAGTTTCTATTATTTGGGTTTTTTTAAAGCATATCAGATTCTCTAGCATATCATAAAACATCTAGAGTTTTGCGCTTGCCTTGGCAATAGTGTAAGGAGATGGCTGTGCATTCACTGAGAGAGGGCCCCTACGAACCGGGCCAGTCATTCTTCCACCACTAAAGAACCCACGTGGTCCACGGCCTCGGCGGGTCCTACCCCTTTCTCTAACCCTATCACGATTACCATTACCCCTGCTGCTCTTTATCACCTCATCAAGAGACATATCCAAAGGAGTAGGCATTGAATGAGAATGAAGATCAAAAGCTTCAGCGAATAGCAAAGGAACAGTAAACCTGCACACAACAGACGTTAACGTCAGTAACTCCATAATCAAAACTAGTAATTAGTGAATCGTATGGAGACACTGGAAAGACCAATCCAATAAGCATTACTAGGATGTATCAATTCTTTTATATTACAACCAGTTCATACAAGAATCTGCGTCAACAAAACTCATAAACTTAGCAATGAAGAATTTACTCCTCCTTTCCGAAACAATATAAGCATCTTTCTCTTTCAAAAGCAAAACAGCCATCCAAAATTAAAAACCCTTAAAACTAAAAGATACTGATTCCCAATAAAATGCAAGGAAACCACAAACTGCTTGACAAATTTACAACCCGGATGAAAAAAATTTAGCCACTGTCAGTTACCATGCGCGTAATTCAAAAAAAAAAAAAAAAAAAAAAAAAAGAAACACGAAAAGGCGTATGTTTGCGATAAAGAAGTGTGATTAGAGAAGACATAATCAGATCAAACAAAAAAGCATCGAAACCCTAATTTTCCTGTAAAAAAAGATAAAAAAAATAAACCTCATCTAAAAAAAGGAAAAAAAAATAAACCTTCTCCGTAACCGTTCAAAAGCCTAATTAGCAGGAAAAAAAAACAACTAAAAAAACAGAGCTTGCGTCAGAATTCTCGATCTAATCTCAAAAAAGGAAGAAACGCATGAGACGAATCACAACAAAGAAAGAAAACGGGCCTAAAAGATAGAATTTTTCAGGCTAAAACACAACTGACGAAAATACACAAATCAAAAAACAACAAACAATATGAGCGAAGAGGCCCAAACCAAAGAAGCAAGAGAAAGAGACGAGAGAGGGATAGGGCAAAATACCTGGAGAATCAGAAAATCACAGAATTAAGAGCCAAGTGAGCAACAGATAGAGAGAGAGATGGGAGGTAAAAATCGCGAGACAACGAGGATGGATACGATTAATGGAGGCTCTGCGGCGGAGTGGGACTGGAAGTGTGGAGAGATTTTAGGGCTTTTTCTTTTCCCCGTCTTTGTTTCTGAGAGTTTTCAGTGGTTGCTTCGAGGAAGTCGATTGTTTTATGGAATTGATTTCACTTTATAAGCGTCTTTTAAACCGACCGATCAGCTTTTACGAGGGCTTCTAGGCTAAGATATCAATTCACGCGGAGGATCTTTTCTTTTTTTTCTCTCTCTCTTCTTTATTATTTTTTTTTTTCCTGTTTTTGTCTTCCTTTTCTTTTTAGGGGAACTTTCTTCCCTCCATCCAGCAGGTTTGACTATTACATATTTTTGAAGATAAATTATTATTATTGAAATTCTATCAAAATATATATATATACATATATATTCATATATATGTAGTGCAAAATTAACTGTGGTGGTTTGAATTCAAACCATGCGACTTGCATTAAAGATCGGGCAAAAGCAACATAGTGGTAGGCCCAGCCCAACTCAACCTACACGTGATTGGGCCTTGCTTGCACTCGAGCCAAACATGAGGGCCTTGGGCCAAACCATTTAGACCATTCTAAATTTACACCCAAAGTTGACAGCATGGCATACAGAAGGTCAATTAAGAAAATTCAATTTTGAGAACCTTATTTAGCTATACCATTTTTTTTTTTTTTAACATAACATTTCTGATATTAAAATGCCATACCCTAAACCTAATACTTTGCCCCTCTCTCTTTTCTTTCTTTCTCTTCAACTGCCTCACTTCTCTCTCTTCCCCCTCTTTCCTTTCTTCTCTCTTCCCTCACCATCACCAGTAATCTTCTGTATGATGTGATCTTCTCCCTCCTTTGTAGTGCTAGCACAAGGTCTTCGTCTGCTCAACCTCAAGTCATGTGTTGATGTTCCTTTTTTCCATCATTGTAGTGTTCAATGCAGCGTTGAACTATAGAAACAAACAATCACAATCGTGTCTTGATCCATCATATCTATATTTTCATCAAAACCCTTATACTTTTTTTTTCAATTTGACATTATTAGAACCAATGACAATAATTTGGACATAATAGATAGTCGAAGTGGTACGAATAAAAGGAAGGGAAAAAGCATTATAAACCAAAACTAGTCTTACAAAAAGTGGTGCACCACATATCGTATTGTGATGACCTAACTTCTCAGGCCATCATTATACGTGCATAAACTTACTTGTTTAAATGAATCATATTCTTGAAAGCTTGTTTCCCTATTTGGACTTTGAATATTTGCAATCATAGTTAGGCATAGCGAAAAAAACATTATCTTGCTTGAAGTAAAACATGTGCTTAAGTCCAACTTAGATCACATAAGATCCATTTTTAACTTGTCCTAATTAAAACCCAATTTAGCTTAAAATAAATAAAGTATGAAGTAACTAGCATACTTGATATTTAGATATAATTATCATACTCATAAAGCAAAGATTAACTTTTCTAGACAGACATTATATTTGCATAGCGGTATCCCATCTCGTGCCAGCATCATTGCATGCCTTCTCACTAGTCCATCATTCATTATTAGGATGTCACTTTTTGACTATGATTTCAAACTATACAAGCAAACATAGTGAGCTTTCACTCAACAAGTTAATAGAATGAATCTATTAGTAATCCCTACTTATATATTTTGTAGTTTTTGGGTGAATTGATAGCCTTTATTAAGGGTGTTCACGGATCGAATTAGACAGATTGGGATTAATCCATAATCCATTTTGTATATATCAGATTGGAAAAATCTCAATCCAAGACTAATCCTTGAACCCTCCAATCCAATCCAAAAACCACGGATTTTGCGGATAGGATTCTATGAATTCACAGATTGAGTCTTTAAATTTATCAAAACAACTAGCAAATTCAAATTAATATAGTATAACAACATAATTTAATAAAATCCAACATATTACAACCTAAAAGATGCAAGTTTTTGATAATAAACTAAATTATAGCATTACAAAACATTGCAACTAACAAATTTAAATAAACATTAGACATGAATAAATGTCATGAGTGAATAATGTTAGTCTTTGTAATTAGACTAAACTTCTTTTTTAAGCATATAAAATTTGGACACACTATCGTTGGAGTATAAGCTTGTATATTTATTAAAATTTTTGTGTGTGTAAGTATATGTATATATAATTTATACAATATATATATGGTTCAGATTCACGGATTACACGGATTAGGAGATACTTAATAAGTAATCCAATCCGTACATATCAGATTGGGAAAATCCTAATCCAAAATCAATCCTTATTTTTCACAATCCAATCCAATTCGATAAATTGGATTAGATTAAACAGATTGAACGGCTTGGCAGATTCCTATTAGACTTGTATGCCCTAAGGAGTAAAAATGTAATATGTTTTTGGAGACATTTTTATTAATAAAGAATTTATTTATTATTTATGTACCAAATCTTGTCCTCTTTATATTCATATTTGTTAAATATATATTAAGCAAACAAAAGTCTAAGACTGTCATTCTAAACCATTAAGAATTGGGCATATGATGGACATATTATACAAAAGACACGATTTTTAAGGTGACAGTCTAAATCATAAGATTCGTAATCGAGGGAATAAAGTTGGGTGCTTTATTCATGCAAAGATTGTTATATTGTTTATATCATTAACGGAAGATGGTTTGTCTTGACCATCGGAAGTAGACTTTGCAAAAAGAAACATTGGCACATTGTCATAGGTGACAATGTGTTTGATTGGGACATAAAGTGAATTGATTTGGATTAATAATTCTGTCTTGGCAAATTGATTCACTTTAGACAATCATTTGTATTGTATCTTAATCTTTAAATGAATAGTGGACCCGTTGTCTTGACTTATGTCTTTTAATGTACCAAAGGTTGACATCCACATTTTAATAATGGTACGCATGTCGGTATGTTGGAGGCATGACTTTGATAGCGTAGACGTGTTATTCATATTTATGGAATCCATAGCTCCTCTTTAGGAATAGTAATATTCTCTTATATGTGTTATCCTGTAATTAGAAAACTAGAGTGCTCAACCATTTGAATACATAGGTATAACCGAATAGTATACTGTCTTAAGATGATAAGTTTTTTGATAGTGAGATAATGGAACGTAACATAAAATAATCAAGAAGGTAAGACAGAACTTGTCCTTAAGCCGATTATGGATAATCCTATGGGGATACGATACATTATGATACGTTATGGAGACTTAGCTACACGGGCTTCATAATTCTGTATAGTTCGATAATGCAACTCTAGCTTTTAGTGGAGTAGCGTTATAGTTGATAATTATGAAATATATATCTGGAATATTAGGTTTAATAATTATCGGGAGTTTGAACTATATAGGTCCATTTGGTCCCCTTTGCTAGCTCACAAAAATCTTATAACGATACGGCATGCTTTTCTAATAATTGGTGACTTATGTTAGATTTACCAGATTGGCTGAAATTCAGTAAAATTAGATAATTCATCTTTATTTATCGGTTAAATTAATTTTACGATAAAATTAATTCAAGATAAATTTATTGAATTATCAAGATTAGATAATTCATATTTGTTTATTGGTTGGATTAATTTTCAAATAAATTAATCTAAGATAAACTTGTTGAATTATCAGAAATATTTATTTTCCTAGAGATTACCTAGATATGACTGTTTTAATGAGATAACTTCTCTATTGGGTTATTTGAATTAAAACTTAGGCTCTATCCTAAGAATCTCGTGTAGAAAATAAAGATTTGCAGGGATCTTTTAACATAGGTTCGGTAGGCTGATCTTTAAGTTCGGCCTGCCGATTGACGAGGATCGACAGGTTGATTTGCCAATTCGACCTACCGACCAGGCGATAAAAAGATCATGTGTTTCATGCAAAATTTTATCATATATTGATTCTAATGTGATTTTGATTTGAATTTTTGAGGCCTTATCTGATAAGGACTGACTCTTGGGCCTAGCTTTATAAAAGGATAGTGAGTCTCTTTATTATTTAGATCAGTTGAGAAATCTAGAGTGAGACTCTGTTAGTGAGACTCTACAACTCCCTGGAGAGCTATCATTCACAGATCACGAATTATAGCTTTGGGTATTTCTCTACTGGTTGGAAGGAGAGTCACCTGGTGGAAAAGCTGAATGATGTGAACCCATACTAACTCCGATCGTGGATAGAGAATAGCAAAGAAAACTAGTTGGTTAAGCCTCTTTTGAAAAGTTACTTCTCTTCACGGATTGCGGGAGTTCTTCGGCATTCAAAGGTTAGTAAGATCTGGTTAATTTATGCATATAGCGTGTTAAACTTGTATTTTGAAAAATCATCTAATATAAAAATTTTAAAATTCCACTACGTACTATTTTTTCAACAATTGGTATCAGAGTTATGGTTTTTATGTAAATTTACAAGCTTGTGATTATGCTATACGTATAAATTATGTGATCTTTATTTCTCCTATGCTTGAATTTAATTTTATAGAGAGTTGACACTCTAGGTTTCTATATATTTATGTATGTTATCATAGATTATATGGTGAATATTTATTAATTAATTATGGTTGATTAAATTATTATTTAAATAATTATTAATTAATTAATTTATACCAGTTATGGTTCCTTAGATATTAGAATGCGTATCTAGGTTTTTTATGTAATTAGAAGGCAGACTATCATCTCCATCTAGGAATTATTTTTTAAGTTTAAATTTGTAAGAATTTTGTAATTAAATAATCGTTTGGAGAAGGCGGATCTAGAAGATGGATAATAGCATTCCTAGATATATCTAGAGTCTCTAATTTTATGTTTTTGAATTATTGAAAATAAAATTGATGAATTGCATCAAAATTATATTTTATAGAAATGGGTGATCTCTGCACGGTTGGCATGCCGAACCCTTCAGTTTGGCAGGCCAATGGTCATAGGATCGGTAGGCCAAACGTGAGATTCGATAGGTCGTTAGCGGGGCAGAAATCAGATGGCTTTGGAGGCAAGCCAAACTTTCTAGTTCGGCAGTCGAACTGTTATGACCGACAAGCCGACTTGAAAAGATCGGTAGACCGATCACATAGATCAGCTTGTCAGCAGAGAATTAAAAAATTTTTCCAAAAAAAGGTACAGTTTTCTATATAGCTTTAATTTTTTTTTTGGGACAGTTCTAAGAAACATTAAAATTTGGCTATGACCGTAAATATGGAGTATTCGATTTATGCAGGATTAAAGACTTAAAGATGGGCATTATATGAAGAAGGACACAGCTTGAGGATTCAAGGATAAATAATTGATAATATATTTCGATTATTCTCTTATAATCTTTATTTTGTATTCTCTAGGGTGGAACCATAATATTATGTTATTTATTATTATTTTGTTTGTCTGTATTATAATATAATTTACCATGTATATTGACAACATGCCATATAGAATATGGAGTGCCACTCATATTAAAATTGTTCATGCATATTTTTAAAATAAAACCTTGATTTCAAAAGATTGAGTGGGAGAAGGTTTTCGAAGATATAACCTAAGGCTTCCATCGTTGGTTCATAGGTAGCACATGGTGGTTCCGACCTCTAGGAAGCGACTTCACCATGTACAAGGTTAGATCTCCGAGAGGATAAGGTATTTTAGCATGATTTATCGTTGTACACCCCTAGATAGTGATTGTAAATCATGGATAAAGTATTGAAATGATGGTTATACACTTATGTTAATTTTATTATTAACCTCCCCTAGGAGCTCTGTTAATAAAATTAATGGCCAAAGAAATGATTATTAATATATGTTAGATCATACGGGTCCTAGATGGCATATGTTGATCAAGAAGGGATCTGTGTTCCTGATTGAATTTAGCAAGACTCCCCTAGGAGCTTGTTGAATTCTAAGTTAGGAATTATTGTTGTAAGGTTGTGATATTTTTAAGGTTTTGACACATAAACACATTTGCATGTTTTTACATGATTGTGCTATCTTACTAAATTGTTATGCTTTGTTTGCTTATATTTGGTATATGATTCTTTATTGTAGATTAAAAATATCTAAAAATACTTTATCATTAATACTTGACAAAAACCAATTAATCGGAGAAAATTATAATGATTGAAAATGGAACCTAAATATTGTCTTCTCCTTTGAGAAATTGAAATTTGTGCTAACAACCCCGTGTCCTCTTGAGCCTATGAGAAATTCCACCAACGATCAAATCCAAGCATATGATTCTTGGAAAGATGCAAATGATCAAGCCCACTGCTATGTTATGGCCAACATGAATAACGTGCTGCAGACTCAACATGAGGATTATGAGACTGCTGAGAGGATCTCAAATAATTTAGAAGACATGTTTGGAGGCCAGGTCTTAACTAAGCGGCAAGGGGCACTTCAAAAACTCTTGAACTGTAAACAAAAACTGAGGACATCTGTAAAGGAGCATATGATGTTAGTCATGGGTTATCTCGTTGAGGCACAAACCAATGGAGCCGATATCGATGCTGAAACTCAAATGACTATGACCTTTGAGACTATGACTATGACCTTCTGGATAGATGCAAAATAATCTATATTTTATCAAACCTAAGATGGACTTACTGCTTAATGCTGAGATGAATGATAATAACTCTAAAAGACTTAAAACTTCTCACTCTAATAAGACTTATCTTTGGCATTTGCACCTTGGTCATATTAACTTGAAAAGGATTCAAAAGTTGGTAAGGGATGGACCTATAAGTCACTTAAAGGTGGAAGCTATACCACATTGTGAATCTTGTTTGGAGGGTAAGAAGACCAAAAGACCATTCGGGTCTAAGCGTAATAGGGCCAAAAGGGTTCTAGAACTTTTGCATAGTGATGTTTGTGGACCAATGAACATCCGGGCACAAGAAGGATATGAGTACTTCGTCACTTTTATTGATGATTACTCAAGGTATGGGTATGTATACCTGATGCACCACAACATCGAAACTTTTAACAAGTTCAGGGAGTTTTGAGCTGAAGTGGAAAAGCAATTGGGTAGACCCATAAAGGCACTTCGATCCAATCGAGATAGAGAATACATTTCTGATGAGTTCTTGAGACACTTATTAGAGAATAGGATTTTATCCCATTTGACTGCACCGGGCACTCCGCAGTAGAATGGCAAAATAGAAAGGAGAAATAGGGCTTTATTGGACATGGTCGGGTCCATGATGAGTTATTCATCATTGCCTTTATCCTTTTGAGAATATGTACTACAAATTGCATGTTATCTTTAGAACAATGTGCTTTCAAAATCGGTCCCTAAAACTCCTCACAAGTTGTAGACGGGCAAAGAGATATCCTTAAACCATATTCGCATATGGAGATGTCTAGCTCATGTCCTGTTTAAGGATGCGAATAAGTTAGAAGCACGTTCAGAAGTTTGCTTGTTTGTAGGATATCCAAAAGGGACTAAAAAGGGCTATTTTTATAACCCAAAGGAAAATAAAGTCGTAGTTTCAACTCATGTAACTTTCCTTGAGGAGAGTTACATGAACAGCTTTAAGCCTCAAAGCAAAATGGTGCTTGAGAAGTTAAGAAGTGATCTAATCACTTTGGGGGTTCTGGTAGAAACCACTCCAATCGGTGTAGAAAAACCAAACAAACCTGAACAACAACCTAAGGAGCTTCGGCATAGTGGGAGGATTGGGCGTCAACCCGAGAGGTATGTGTTCAATGGTGAGGCCTTCTTAGCTGAACCAGATAAACATGATAGGGATCCTTATACTTATGTAAAGGCTATAGAGGATGTTGATTCGAAACTCTGGACAAAGGCCATGAACATAGAGATGAAGTCTATGGAGACTAATTGGGTCTAGGAACTTATGGATCTTCCCAAAGGGGTAAAACCCATAGGGTGTAAATGGATCTATAAGAGGAAAAGAGGAGTGGATGGAAAGGTTAAAACCTTTAAAGCTAGACTGGTAGCTAAATGTTACACGCAAAAGGAAGAAATTGATTACAAGGAAACCTTTTTGCCTATAGCCATGCTTAAATCCATTCGCATTCTCTTGTCCATAGCTGCCACTCTCGACTACGAGATTTGACAGATGGATATCCAGACGGCTTTTTTAAATGGCTATCTTGTTGAGTCCATTTATATGAAACAACCAGACGGGTTTAAGGCTAAGGGTCAGGAGGATAAGGTTTGTAAGCTACTAAAGTCAATTTATGGACTTAAGTAGGCTTCCCGTTCTTAGAACATAAGATTTGATCAAGTGATCAAGACTTATGGGTTCTCACAAAATGTCGATGAGCCATGTGTTTACAAACACATTAAGGATGGAAAGGTGGTTTTTTCACTACTCTATGTAGATGACATTCTACTAATTGGCAATGACATTGGGGCATTGTCATCAGTCAAATTATGGTTGATCGAGCAGTTTGACATGAAGGACTTAGGTGAGGCCAATTTTGTTCTTAATACCCAGATATTTTAGGATAAGAAGAACAAAATGATAGCTTTGTCACAAGCCGGCTACATAGATAAAATTCTCAAGAGGTTTGCAATGCAGGATTTCAAGAAAGATGGGCAACCATCTAGGTCTGGAATTACTCTTTCTAAGAAAGACTTTCCAAAGTCTGAGGAAGAAAGAGAATATATGAAGAAGGTACCTTATGCTTTGACATGGGTAGTCTTATTTTTACTATGCTTTGTACACGACCGGATATTTATTATGCGGTCAGGATTGTCAGTCGATTTCAAGCGGATCTAGGACCGAACCACTGGGTTGCGGTAAAGCATATTTTCAAGTACCTAAGAAGGACTTGAGGCTATATGTTGTGTATTCGGGTGATGACTTAACTCCTATAGGACATGCTGACTTAGATTTCCAATCCTCTTTGGATTCGAGGAGATCAACTTTGGGTTTTGTGTTTACTCTGGGAGGCGATGCCATTAGTTGGAGAAGTGTGAAGTAAGATTGCACTTTAGATTAAACGATGGAGGCTAAGTATATGGCAGTTGGTGATGCTTCAAAAGAAGTAATTTGGCTTCGCAAGTTCCTTGGGGATCTTGAGGTAGTTCCTGGTATGGATAAGACAGTATCATTATACTGTGATAACAGTGCAGCAATAGCTAATGCTAAGGAACCAAGATTTCACAAGAAGAGTAAGCATATTGATCGGAAGTATCATGTGATAAAGAACTTTGTCAAGGGCGGGCATGTTACGGTGTACAAAATCGCTTTAGAGGATAATTTAGCTAATCCATTCACGAAAACACTTACTAGGAGAGTCTTCGAGAGACATATGGAAGCTATGGGAATGCGAGATTTGTCATATTTACTCACTTAGTACAAGTGGGAGATTGTTAGATGTGTATGCCCTAAGGAGTAAAAATGTAATATGTTTTAGAGACATTTTTATCAATAAAGAATTTATTTATTATTTATATACTAAATCTTGTCTTCTTTATGTTCATATTCGTTGAATGTATATTAAGCAAACAAAAGTCTGAGACTGTCATTCTAAACCTTTAAGAATTAGGCATATGATGGACAGATTATGTGGAAGACATAATTCTTAAGGCGACGGTCTAAGTCATAAGATCCATAATCGAGGGAATAAAGTTGGGCACTTTATTTATACAAAAATTGTTATGTTATCTATATCCCTAACAGGAGATGGTTTGTCTTGACCATCGGAGGTGGACTCTACGAATAAAAATATTGACAGATTGTCAGAGGTGACGATATGTTGGATCGGGACATAAAGTGAATTGATTGGATTAATAATTCTGACTTGGTAAATCAATTTACTTTATACAATCATTTGTATTATATCTTAATCCTGAAATGAATAGTGGGCCCGTTGTCTTTTAAATTTCTTTGAATTTCTTCTAAATTGCTTTGGATTCCTTCTTCATGTTTTAGGTTGTGTTTTTAGTTTTATTTGTGGCTATATGTAACTAAATTCTTAATCTAGAGGGCTATAGACCCAAGTTGATATTGTGTTTGGTTTATTACCTTTGGTTAATGCAAGTTAATTTCTATTTATTATTTGTATTTCCTTGAGTTTAATGCCTCTAATTGATTGGCTACCAATTAATTGACTTTGCAATTAAGATTAGTACTTAGTGGGAGGTCAATGACTAAGAAGGTTGCTGGGGTTCATGATGTGGATCTCATGATTGCAATTTAAGCACAAATTACAATGTTGTCAAATTTAGTAATACCCCAAAGTTAATTAAATAGTATTAGAATGTTAAATGGTGAATTAGTGTGCCATAATGAGTATTTTAAATTTAATTTGAATGTTTTGTGAAAATTTAGTAACCTTGCATTGTTTTACTCTTTTAATGATTTTTAATTGTTCCAAATTGTTTTTAATTGTTAATTTAAGTTTTAACAAAAGTAATTTGATTTGAAAACAGTGTGTAGTTGCACACAGTCTTGTGCAACTAATTTCTCTCCTATTTTCTATTTATTCCATTTCTTCCTCTCTCTTCCTCTCATTTTCTCTCTCTTCTCTCTCGCTCACCTCTCTCGTCTCTCACTCTCGGGTTCTCTCACTCTCTCTCATTCTCTCTCCAAATTTTGAAACAAAATTCGTTTTCAAGCTTCGAGATTGTGGATTGAAGGCTCGGGAACGCGATTGAGCAACCATAAACTCGATTCAAGCTTCAATTTAAGGTTAGTTTTCAAAATTTCCAAACTTTTTCAATTTTTCAAATTTTCTTGTATTTTGAAATTTTAGAGTTTCTAAGTCTAGAAAAGCTTCGATCTAAGTTAGATGGACTTAGATTGGCTAGAATGTAAACTCAGTTTCATCAAAAACGGATTTGAATCAAGATTTTTCATTTTTCCTCTATTTTCTCTATTTTTGGATTTTTGAGAAAATCTTGTTTAAAACTTGTTTTAATTCATTAAAAAGTGTTCTATTATGATTTAATATAGTTTATGATGATTATCCATGCCTGTGAATTGAGAAAACAGGTTAGATTTGAAGATTTGAAATTCGAAATGCCGAGACCCGTGCGTGGAAAATTCTAGAATTTTCCCAGATCGGCAGGCCGGATTCATCCGACCGACAGGCCGAACCTGGAGATGTTCGGCCGACCGGACTTGGACTTTCGGCAGGCCGAACTGTGTAGTTCGGCAGGCCGAACCAGGGAAACCGACAGGCCGACCGAGCAAGGAAAAATTTTGGGATTTTCACCTGTTTTAATTGTTTTGAATCTTGATTTAAATATCAACTTTATATAATGATTTTGTAAACCTAAATGGCACACTAGGACATCATGAGATAATTTAGTATCATAGGATACCTCGGGTTAGATGCTAATGGGCTAAGTTACTATGCATTTAGGATTTGTGCGTGGATCCGCGGAGCTAACGTATATCGGACCGAGATTACGGTGTGGGACACCGGTACGAGTATTGAGGTAGGACTTCTACCCCTTTTTTTGGTAGCCGATTTTAAATGCTTTGGCCTAAAAAGGATTTCTATAAAAATGTATTCAAATGACTTGTTGATAAAGGATTTTTATTATCTGTTTTCTAAAACAGTAGATTGAGATGGATTTTATAATAAACTTCATAATGAATATAAATGATTATATCTGGTAAAGAAGAGATTTTATGAATCAGGGAGATATATATGTATATATATTTTAGGGCATGATGCCATATCAGAGATCGGGTTGTGTAGTGAACAACCTTGGGGGCAGGTCCCGAAACCCAGCTGGGCCACTACGATGGTGATTTATGTATGGTTTGCCCAAGAAAGGAAAAACGGTATTCTTTCTGGTTGATTTATTTGAATTATTCTTGGAAGGTTATATTTTATTGAATTTCTCATTTAATTATCTATTTGTTGATGGTTCCAGTTCGTTTCTACCTGTTTATCTGATTTTAAGAAATTTATTTTAAAGTTGAATAATTTTTAAATATAGTCCTATTGAGCCTTTCGCTCACATTTTATCTGTTTTAAAATCTTAACCCTAGGTGGATATCAGCATAGGATTGGATAAGAGTCCACCGACTGGACTTACGATCAGTAGAAGTATTTGGTAGGTTAAATTACAATTCAAGGCATGTAAGATCATAACTTCTCTTTTATTTTGGACTGTGGTTGTATCATAATATTGTCAGTACTATATGTGTGTGCACAATATGTGGGCCAGTGGGACCCATACGCGTTCCATCCCATATTTAATTATTTTTAATATTATTTTATTTGCTTAATTATTATAACGATTCATTTTATTTCCTTAATTTCTTCCATTTAAATAATTTTTTTAAAAAATTATTATCACTTTTAATCATAAATTTGAATCTAAAACCCTCTTTTTAACTAAATCTTTATTTAATTAACTTAATTAAACCACCACGTCACCTCCCGTACTCTAGGGCGTGACAAATTTACTCTCCACCTTGTCTACTAAAGGAGCTTCTTCGTTATCATAACGCATGGAATTTGCCGCTCTAGCTAGTGCTTCATTTTTTAAGGTTGAAGGTGATCAAGAGGAAGTTCAATTCATCAACAATTGGAATTTCAACTTCTGAAACTACCTTTTACCTATTCACTACTATTCGGGCATTAGGAATCATGAAAACTTTTCCGATGGCAACACGAAGAATGTCGTGCAATCACCATCGGGCTATGAGCACAAAGTAGCTAAAAAGAAGCCTTCTTTGGAGGATATGTTGGAGACTTTATAGCTGAATCAAGGGGAGGTTCAATAAACATGAACAAAGGATGGATAGTATGGGAGAGTCCATTAGCAATTTGGGTATTAGTCTTGGCAACTTGGGGGTAAAGGTGAAGAACATTAAGATACAAGTTAGGCAATTAGCCTAAGCCCTCAACAACCAACAAATCAGTAAGTTTCCTAGCAACACGAAAACTAATCCTAAGGAGCATTGCAAGGCTATCAGCTAATCCTAGCAACACGAAAATTCAAGGGCCCGAGCTTCAAGAGGAGAATGCTAATTCCACCTTACCTAAGCCGTTGTCAATTCGAGAAGTTAAGTCACCGAAGGAGAGAACAAAACCAAAATCTTTCTTTTCTAGATAACCCTCAAATCCTAACCATATTCCATTTCCTCAAAAATTTAAAAAGAAAAAATTGGATACTTAATTCTCCAAGTTCTTGGATATTTTTAAGAAGATTCACATCAACACACCATTTGCCGATGCTCAAGAACAAATGCCAAATTATGTCAAGTTCATGAAGGAGTTAATGTCAAAAAACAAAAGATTAGAGGATCACGAAACCGTGAATCTCACTAAAGAGTAGCATTGTTCTCCTACTACAAAAGTTGAAGGATCTCAATAGCTTCACCATACCTTGTGTTATTGAAGACTTGTCTTTTGAGAAGATATTATGTGACCTTGGGGCTAGTATTAATCTTATGCCTCTCTCAGTTTTAGGAAGTTAGGGACTGACGAGGTCAAGCCTACAAGAATCACTTTGTTACTTGCCGATAGGTCCCTCACTTATCCAAAGGGGATAATTGAAGATGTGTTGGTTAAGGTAAACAAATTTATCTTCCCCGTTAACTTTGTTGTTTCAGATATGGAAGAGGATTGTGGGATTCCTTTGATTCTTGGGAGATCATTTCTAGTCACCGAACATGCCCTTACTAATGTTCATGAAGGTGCTTCGACTGTTAGAGTTAATGATGAGGAAGTTTGGTTCATTATCTTTGATTCAATGAAGTTCGCGGAAGAATTATCTACTTACCACTGGATTGATGTAATTGATGATTGTGTCAAAAGTGGCATCTCATAACCATTTGGAAGATCACTTTGCTAGACTCTCAAGCAAGGAGAGTGATGTTATGGCTTTGGATGAAGCTTTTTAGAAGAAGTGGAGAGAGTGAAAGCAACCTTAACAAAAGAAGATTTATTTGAAAAGTTGAAGCCTACTAATTCTCAAAGTAGCATAGAATCAAACCCATTGCCCAAACATCTTTGCTATGCCTTTTTTAGGAGAAAATTCTACCTTCTTAGTGATCATCTCCACATGTTGACTCAAGATGAGGAAGACAGTCTACTTAATGTCTTGAGGAAGTGCAAGTCTGCTTTGGGATGGTCCATCACTAACATAAAAGGGATGAGCCCCACCATTTGCATGCATAAGATACTTATGGAGGAAGATTACAAGCCAACGATGGACCATCAATGTCAACTTTATCAGGCAATTAAAGAGGTAGTTAGAGCCAAAATTCTTAGGTGGTTGAATGGTGGTATTATGTATGCCATTTTCGATAGTCTCTGGGTAAGCTTCGTTCGAGTTGTTTAGAACAAATGAGGTATAATAGTGGTGAAAAATGAGAACAATGAGTTGATTCCCATTAGGACGGTTACCGATTGGTGGGTTTATATTGACTATTGGAAGTTTAATAAGGCTTTAAGAAAAGATCATTTCTTATTCCTCTTCATTGACAAAATATTGGATCACTTGATCGGGTATTCTTACTATTGTTTTTGGTGTAACACTCCTAAGTAGGGGTTAACAATTTTTAATAAATTAAATAAGGATCAAAAAATAAAATAAAACTTCAAAACAAATTTTCTCGGAACTTAAATAAAAACTCTAAAATCAAAATAAAAACAAAAATAACAAATAAACCACAGTTTAATGTAGCACCTTTAATGTATAATATTAAACTATCATTGTTATTCCAACTTGCAGTACATCTTAATACAATCACATATAGTAACATACGATGCTTACATTATTATGAAGAACATTATTTATAAACGAAAAGATTCCAATTGAGTATAGTTACATAGCTTCTTCAACTATGTTTCTCGTCACCACCTCACACTTTGTGAGTCTTAAAGAGATGAAATAGAAGAATGAGCAACAACATGCTCAGTAGAGAAAATTATTATTCACATTTAGGTTTTTATCATTACTACATTAATATCTGCATGGTTAGTTAGTTCTTAACATTATTCATCTTATAAGATTCATTATGATCATTTCTTATAGATACCTTCCGTTAATCATTACCAAGTTTCATACATAAACATATATGCATACATCATATTTCATCAATGTTTCTAGTTATCCACATTTTAATAAAGTATCTCATCACTTAACTTAACGACACCCAAATGGGCATGCTTTTCCACTCTTCAATCATTTTAAGAGTGTCGGGTAAGGGGACATTAAGCCCCGAATCCTCGCCAAGTTGATTCCTATACAGTGCGTTCTAGGACTTTTGACCTAAAGAAGTGTCGCTACCTCCCCTCTATTTTACCATTTAGGGTATTTGTGCCTAAGGACGTAACTGCTACTTTTTTCATGTCTTACCATTCCTCTCATAACCACTACTGTTATGTATAGAGTGTATTTCCTAACCATGCATCTCAATTTATTTAATACATGTCAAATCAGTTTATTCCTTGTTGTACATTATAGGTCGAGTTCATGTTATTGTCTCATAAATGATATTCATATAATAATAGTTCAACATATATATATGTATCTTACAATATAAAGAACTAATTTTAGTTCCATCGCAAAAGATGAGTAATAGATTTCTTACCTCTTGGCAAATGTACCGTTGATAACTTCTAGCTCTCAATACCAAGTTAACAGCGTAAGCTCCAAGTACTTTGTTTTCCTACGACATATAAAATAACCATATTTTAACTTAATTCCTATTCTATAATCATGTTAATTTACCATCTATTCTTATTAGTGTGTCATAATCATTAATATGAAATCCTTAGAACATTTTTTAACACAAAATGATGAAAAACATATGAGTTTGGACTGCCTGATTGGCCTACAGATTAGTTACTTCTAGCCTACTAATCAAACTACACATTTCAGACTTCTCTACTGGCCTACCGATCTATAAGATTCGGCCTGTCGGTCTGGTAGAGTTTGACCTGCCGGTCTACAAGGTTTGGCCTGCAAACTTGGTAGTGTTCGACCTACCCATTTGTAAGGTTCGGCGTACTGATCCTACCAACGAGTCCTGCCTACTGATTGACAAGTCTGACCTACCGATAGAGGAATTTTTGGAAATCTAGTTTTGTATTTTCTAAGGTTTCAAACTTTATAATTCAATCTGACCCACTTTTATCAACTTTCAAGACATAGAAAATGCGTAAAAACTATGAAATGTCACACTCAAACATATATAGATTATCTTTCTTAAAATTTTCATACTCAACATATAAATCTAAAGCAAAAATCAAAACTGTTTAAAACTAGTTCAAAACTCATTTTAAACAAAGATCTATATAAATCAAGCTTCAAAAATGTTGTATAATTACCCACAAACATCAACAAACACATTTTCTCACAAATCTCGTGGTAAAACACGAACTTAGATTAAAGTTTTAACTTAGAAAACCTTACCTCAAGCTTGAAGAAAAATAGTGATTTTGCTTGCAAAAATCCTTGATCTTTGGTTTGTGATTTTGGAATATCCAAGAAATTAACCTTGGATTTCTTTCTTGATTACCTTGAAGTTAGGTTGATGATCATTGATCTTGGAGAAATCAAAAAGAAGAAAGAAGAGATGAAATGAGAGAGAAAAGGATAGAGTGTGTCTTGTGGGAGAAAAGAAGAAAAGAAAATAAAAAGAAAAAGAAAAGAAAAAGAAATAAGGTGGAAGAAACAAAAGGGGATTGGCAGACAAAATCAAGTCTCTATTGGAGACTTTTGGAGCAAATAATGCTAAATGATATTTTTGTAATTAATTAGAAGTTCCAAAGATATTTTCGTAAATATACTAAATAGGCATAGGAAATTTTTACAAAATTTGAAAATAGGTAGAAATAAGTAATATGGAATAGATCTTAGATGAAAAAAAAGTTTTAATTGGCACACTAATAATCCATTTAATTATAATGATACCTATTAAAAAAATAACAGATGTCACAGCTCTACCCTCCTTAAAGAAATTTTGTCCTCAAAATTTCAAATCTAATAATACTAGTAAAAATCACAAATTTATTATGATTCAGATTTTGACTCTCCACCCTTAATATTATTTATCTCTAAATGTGATTTACCATATCTCCATTCATTTATTCGAAATATCAATCTTACTCTAAATAGTACATCCCTCAACAAGAGTATTTCTAATAGGTGTCAAATTCACAACACCGCATTATGGTTTAGGAATCTGATCAAAAAAGTATATATACTGATCATACCATTTTTGCAGTCTTTCACTGTCTTTGGACTGTGGTTTACAATTATATTAAGGAGATTGCCAAAGAAGTTCTTGTATACTTTATCCTTGGTTTTCTTTTTAAGTAAGAAAAAGTTACGGATGATTGGTTTCGTATTCCAACTAATAATAATTTCAAACATAATTATAAAATATATAACACAAGCACTTCTATTAAAATCGTACATTAAAATCATAAATAGAGAGATTATAAGGACTCCCGTAGATGTAAGCAAACTCGACGGATTCTTCAATACACGACTACTCTCATGACACAAACATTCAACCCAAATAATATACTTATATATTTCTACGGAGTATTCCCACAATTAACTTTGGTACTTCCACAAAACATTAACAAAATACCATACATTATAAGCATGACACTGATACGTTTTGAGAGTATAAGGCACTCCGTATAACCAACTATCCATATCATGCATGCTTAGAGAATGCAAAAGCATCGATAAATAAGAGATGGGACCTTAAATAGGATGCATTTCGAGAGTATTAATTTCTCCGTATCACCAGCCATCCCGATATTAGGGTCAATGAATCTAAAAGTTTTAACACTAACATGCCACAAGAAATACAGATTATGGGGAAAGCAGTTATTCGTGACACATGAAATATGGACATACATGCTTTGGATAAAACTAAAAGATTTGCAGGTGGGATTTAAATCAAATGGCTGCTTCCAACTTTGTTTCTCCCATTCAAGCTTGGATGTTATAGTGTCGGACTCTAGATGGATGATTTGCATCTTATCTAGCAATTCTTCGGCAGTTGAAGCAGCAGCAAAGATTTGTCTCCCCGACTCTAAGATGACATTTTGTTTCACAGCATAACATAAAAATTTTAAAAGACCATCATAAAAACCATTTACATTTAAAAGCCCCAAGGGTTTGGAGTGAATGCCCAATAAATTCCTACTAGCAATCACGAATATTTCTTCAAAAGTGCCTAGATCACTAGGCTATATTATAAAAGCATCAGAATTATCAATTATAGTTTTAAGACGTTTAGAGATATCCAAAACTTTTTTCTCCCTACCTATTGTTTTTCCACAAAGGTCCCCCTTAGCTAGGAGATGAGGAATAATCCCCATGACTTCGGCACCACTAGACTTAGCTACTGTTGTCACATTTCCCATCAATCCTAAACTACCACTCCCATAGATTAGGTTAATCTTTCTACATGCTAATACTTGTCCCAAGTGTCTTGTGGCTTCTAGATAGACTTTATCTTTCCTAGGGCTAGAACCACAGAAACAAACATTCTTTATTCTCATGGTAGACTAGGAGGTAGACATATTTGGTTTGTATGACTAGTTGCTTTATGTCTGCTCCATTTAGACTTGGGTTTTTACATGAGATTTTAAAGATGATGGATACGCAAAAGGACTAAGAAGGTAGACGAGTAGGTAACGAACAGGTGATCCAAAGATTTGAACAAAATATTATGTAGGTAAGAAAGTAAGGAAAAGATACAGTCAATTTATAAGGAGTCAGATTGACTTTTGACAAAAATAAGACTTAAAACTGTAGAACTTTTGACAATTAGAAATAGTTTGACAGAAGATACTTTGACATGACTATAGACCTCTTTGACAATCGCAAATCGAATCTAGAAAATTGATACAAACGATAGACTACTATAGGACTTTTGAAATTTGAGGCACAAATCTAGGAATGTCTGGATAAGTTTTGAAAATTCAAACATATCACAATAAGGCATGTAATATATTTGACACGATAATATATTTTATTATATATATATAATAAAGAAAGCCACAAATTAAATGAGACACTAATACTTACTGTATCAGTCTAATAACTACAATTATTCTGGACACAAAAGAAAATATTCTGAGTACAAAATAATTTTTATCGAAGAGAAAAACACAGATTATTGAACACCAACTAAAACGATTTCAAACAAACAAACATTTAAGTTTATAAATGTGATGACTTCTTCCCCATCTAGTTTTCTTGTGATTTGGCAAACAGGATCTTAAAATGCCATATTTCTAAGACATTGTCTTTTTGCATGGAATTTAGGCCAAAGTTTAGAGATGGCACCTTGAACATATCTATTAGGATGATCTTAAAGAGAAGCATGGAGGTCATCTAAGTTCTCCTTAGAAAGTTCATCCCTGCAAAACTTTATTTTATCCTCTCTATTTATAGTCATAAATCCAGGTAAAGTATATTTATCGTTACAATTTTGTCGTCCACATTTGTTATAAGTGACCACAATGGCATGAGCTCTTTTTTTCATCACATTACAACTAGTACCCATACCTGGTAAACTGATGTCTCGATTGAAGTCACTCGGATGGATCTTTTCTTCTATTAGCATCCTCACATCACTAGGGATGATACCAAAACGCATGAGAACCCACAACCGAGTCATTATGGTCTTGTATTTCTTCCTAAGAACTTTCTCAGAGAGTGATAGACAATCTTCCTCAAGTGTTGATACTTTAGGTCTATGGTACAAAGAAAGAATGATAACCAACAAAGTAAAATCAAGGTAGAAAGTTATAGAATTTTGGAAATCCTTTTTCTTTTAAAGAGAAAAAGAAGAAAATGAAAAGAAGAAGATCTAGAAAGAAGGAAGAGGATTTATGAGCTAGAGAGAGAATGAGCTCGAAGGAATGAGCTATCATACACAATAAACATATATATAGAAGGGATTGAATCACTGTAGGCAACATGTATAGAGACCACGAGCAAAAGACAACGGTTTTCTTTTTAATGAATCAAACTGATTCAAATTTAGACTAAGCCCAAATGTTTTGGGTTAGAGTGGATCAAGTTGCTTCGATCCTTAACACATTTGGAACAGGTTAAACAATTAACATGAAATTTGAAGCCTAAATTGTATAGGTCTTAAGCCCAATTTGAAGCCGACTTAAAATAGAATTGACCAAAATAAACAACAGGCCTGATTTGACAATAATCAGGGGTCCTCCTGAATCTTATCAAATCATTCCATAACAACAAAATCCTCTCGTGATTCAAATAATTTACTTTAATCAAACTCTTTTTGCATAATGCGTACACTTCTATCTTGTTCTTAATACTTAACATCTATCAATATATTCCCCATTAACACTTCTAAGTGTTTTAAACATGACTAACATTGAAATTAATATCCTTTCTATTTTTTAACATAGACCACATCAATAAGCATAGACCATTAATATTACTACTTAAGGACTTCTTCAATCCTCACAATCCCACTTATACAATCTTTAATTCCTCATATAATAAAACCTCAAGTAACTAAGAGATTCACATCTAAACATCTAAAAGTTAAACCTTTCATCGTAAAAGTCGAAAATCATTATAGGTGCCTGAAGTATTAGGATTTACTTAAGGAAACTTCTATTGATCATTTTTACATTACATCTATTCGTAGATACCAATGTTACCACTTAAATACAATGTATGCAACAGAAATACTTCAACCTTGAAGTTAATAAATTTTTTGTCTTTACAAAATCTTAACAGACCAAAAAATTAACATTCATCTTACTCAAGGTTCAATGTTGTGGATTCCTAACTTATCTCATGTTTCCCAAGTAAATAGAACCTCTAAGAAAATTTATCGAAACTTAAATACTTTATCGAGTCCACTCATAATCACTACATAGGTTTGAATCAATTATGAAGAATTTGGCACAACTACGCCAAATCTTGAAATCAACCACTCAAGCCTTGAATTTCTTATCATTCCTTATGAGAAAAAAGCTTTTAAATCTTGGTACCTATAGGAATCTCTCTTAAGCAATCTAAACATAATTTCATTCTATATAATTATCATACCCACATATCTGTTAATATTTCCATTCCATTTTGGGTTTTTTTTTAATGTCATGACATCCTCCTCGACTGTATAAATCAACATGAAGGATCAATTCAACAATGACTTTAAAAATTCAACTTTAAAACTATCTCGAAAACTGATTTTTAAAGTGGTACTATACTCCCTAGGTTAACCAAACTTAGATTCTGATACCAAAAATTCTGTAACGCCCCTAAGAGGGGGTTAACAGTTTTTAAAAGATCAGAAAATAAAAATAAAACTTCAAAACAAATTTGCCCAGTACTTAAATAAAAACTTTCAAATCAAGATAAAAACATAAACAATAAAAAAATCATAGTTTAATATAGCACCTTTAATATATAATATAAAACTATCATTATCATCATTCTAACCCTCATTACATCTTAATACAGTCATAGATAGTAGCATACGATGCTTACATTATCATGAAAAATATTCTTAATAAATGAAAAGATTTCAACCGAGTATAGTTACATAGCTTCCTCAACTATATTTCTTGTCACCATCTCACGCTTTTTGAGTCCTAAAAAGATAAAAATATAGGGGAATGAGCTATAACATGCCTAGTAGGGAAAACCATTACTCACCTTTAGGTTTTTATCATTACCACATTAATACCTACATATTTAGTTAGTTCTCAACATTATTCATGTTATGAGATTTATTATGATCATTTCTCTTGGATACCTTACATTTATCATTACCAAGTTTCATACATATACGTATATACATACATCATATTTCATCAATGTTCCTAGGTATCCATATTTTAATAGAGTATCTCATCGCTTAGCTTAACGAAACCAAATGGGCGTGTTTTTTCACTCTTCAATCATTCCAAGAGTGTCGGGTGAAGGGACATCAAGCCTCGGATCCTCACCAAGTCAATTCCTGTACAGTGCGTTCTATGACTTTTGACCTAAAGGAGTGCCGTCACCTCTTTCCTATTTTACCTTTTAGGGTATTTGTGCCCAAGAATGTAACCGTTGCCCTCTTCACGTCTTATCATTCTTCTCATAACCACTACTGTTATGTATAGAGTGTATTTTCTAACCATGCTTCTCAATTTATTCAATACATGTCAAATCAATTTATTCTTTGTTGTACATTATAGGTCGAGTTCATGTTATTGTCTCATAAATGATATTCATATAATAACAATTCAACATATATATGTATCTTACAATATAAATAACTAATTTTAATTTCATAAAACCTCACAAAAGATGAGTAATAAATTCCTTACCTCTTGGCAAATGTACTTAGCTCACAATACTAAGTTTACCACGTAAACTCCAAGTACTTCGTTATCTTACAACCTATAAAATAACTATATTTTAACTTAATTCCTATTATATAATCATGTTAATTTACCATCTATTCTTATTAGTGTGCCACAATCATTAATATGAAATCCTTTGAACATTTTGTAACACAAAACGATGAAAAACAAATGAGTTTGGACTGCCTAATTGATCTGCCAATTAGTTAGTTCCGGCCTATCGACCAACTACACATTTTAGACATCTCTATCAGCCTGTTGATCTATGAGGTTTCCCCTGTCGGTCTAGCAGAGTCTGGCCTACCGGTCTACAAGGTTTGGCTTGCCGAATTTAGTAGTGTTCGGCCTGCCGAACTTGTTGACAAGTCCGACCTGCTAATTGACAAGTCCGGCTTACTGATAGAAAAAATTTACTTTTTTTTATTTTTGAACATTTCAAACTTTTCAATTCAATTTGACTCCTTTTATCAACTTCCAAGACATAGAACATGCATAAAAACTATAAAATATTACACTCAAATACATATAGATCATCTTTCTTAAATTTTTCATACTTAACATACAAATTTAAACCAAAAATAAAACTTTTTAAAACTAGTTCGAAAACTCATTTTAAACAAAGATTTATGTAAATCAAGCTTAAAAAACGTTGTATAATTACTCACAAACATCAAAAACACATTTCTTACAAATCTCATGCTAAAACACGAATTTAGATCAAAGTTTTAACTTAGAAAACCTTACCTCAAGGTTGAAGAAAAATAATGATTTTGCTTGCAAAAATCTTGATTTTTGGTTTGTGATTTTGGAAGATCTAAGAAATTAACATCAGATTTCTCTCTTGATTGCCTTAAAGTTAGGTTGATGATCCTTGATATTGGAGAAATCAAAAAGAAGAAAGAAGAGATGAAACGAGAGAGAAAAGGATAGAGTGTGTCTCATGGGAGGAAAGAAGAAAAGAGGAAGAAAAAGAAAAGAAAAAGAAATAAGGTGGAGGAGACAAAGGGGGGTTGGTAGACAAAATCAAGTCTCTATTGGAGACTTTTGGAGCAAATAATGCCAAATGGTATTTTTGTAATTAATTAGAAGTTCCAAGAGTATTTTAGTAAATATACTAAATAGGTATAGAAAATTTTTACAAAATTTGAAAATAGGTAGAAATAAATAATGCGGAATAGATTTTAAATAAAATAAAAGTTTTAATTGGCACACTAATAATCAATTTAATTATAATGATACCCATTAGAAAAATAACGAGCGTCACACTCAGATTACAACTAAATTGTATTGCTCCTAAAGACCAAGAGAAGACTACTTTTACTTGCCCATATGATACATTCACTTTTCGGAGAATGCCTTTTAGGTTATGCAATGCTACCACCACTTTCCAACGATGTATGATGGTTATTTTCTCTAATTTGGTAGAAGAGAAGAGGTATTTATGGATGATTTTGTGGTGTTTGGATCCTTTTTGATCATTGTCTACACAACGTCTCTCTTGTCTTGCAACATTGTGATAGAAAGAACTTGGTGCTTAATTAGAAAAAAATTTCACTTCATGGTATGGGAGGGAATTGTCTTAGGTCATAGAATCTCTTCTAAGGGCATTGAGGTAGACAAGACAAAGATTTTAGTGATTGAAAAGCTTCCTCTTCCAACCAATGTCAAGGGAATTCAAAGTTTTCTTGTACATGTATTTTCTATCAGCGCTTTATCAAGGATTTCTCCAAGATTTTCAAGCCACTTTTCCATGTCTTGGAGAAAGAAATCCCATTTGACTTTGATGATGAGTGTTTGAAGGCTTTCCAACTCATTAAGGAGAAATTGATATTGGCACCAATCATGATGGCACCTAATTGGATTGAACATTTGAGATCATGTGTAATGCTAGTGACTTTGCGGTTGGAGCGGTTCTTAGGCAAAGACAAGACATAATTTTTCAGGCAATATATTATGCAAGCCATATTCTAAATGAAGCTCAACAAAATTATCCCACTACCAAAAAAGAGATGTTGGTGGTGGTTTATGCTTGTGACAAGTTCTGGTCTTACATTATTGGGTCAAAGGTAATTGTCTTTACTGTTCATGTCGCTATCCACCATCTTTTTGCTAAGAAAGATGCCAAGCCAAGATTGTTAAGGTAGATTCTTTTGCTATAAGAGTTTAACATGGAGATTCATGACAAGAAAGGTAGTGAAAATATGGTAGCCGATCATTTCTCCCGGATTGAGCATGAGGTTGAAATTGGTAGTACTCGTATCGAAGAGGAGCTTTCAAATGAACAACTATTTGGTATTGAGGTTCGATTGCCTTGGTATGCAGATATTGTCAATTATCTTGTTTGCAACGTATTGCCTCCAGACCTCTCTTACCATCAGAAGAAAAAATTCTTGCATGACATAAGGAGTTATTTTTGGGATGATCCTCTTTTATTCAAGAAGTGTTAAGACCAAGTTTTGTGAAGATATATTCCAGGGGAGGAATTTAATAGTGTTCTTCATCATTGCCATTCTTCACCATTTGGAGGACATTTTGGGGCCAATCAAACAACAGCAAAGGTTCTTTAATCTAGATTCTCTTGGCCAACTCTATTTCGGGATAGCTACAATTTTGTCAAGTCTTATGATCAATGCTAAAGAATTGGAACTATTTCTAAGTGCCATGAAATGCCTTTCAATGTGATCCTTTAAGTTCAAGTTTTTAATGTTTGGAGGATCAATTTCATAGGAACTTTTCCTCTATCCTTTGACGAAACTTGCATTCTATTGGTGGTGGACTATGTATCCAAGTGGATTGAAGTGATTGCCACGTCAACAAATGATGCGAAAGTTGTTTTGAAGTTTCTCTACAAGAATATTTTCACCCGATTTGGCACTGCTTATGCTATCCTTAGTAATGAAGGGACCCATTTTTACAAGTCGTTTAATACTCTCTTGGCTAAATATAGTGTCAGCCAAAAAGTTGTTCTTGCTTACCACCATCAAACAAACAGGCAAGTTGAAGTTTCTAATCGAGAGGCGAAGCAAATTCTTGAGAAGATGAAGTACACAAACTAAAAAGATTGGGCGTAAAATCTTGGTGTGCTTTTATGGCATACCATGTAACACCCCGAAGTTAATTAAATGTAATTAGAATGTCAAATGGTGAATTAGTGTGCCATGATAAGTGTTTTAAACTTAATTTGATTACCTTGTGGAAACCTTGTGTTAATTACTTTTTGATGATTTTTAATTACTCCAAATTGTTTTTAATTGTTAATTTAAGTTTTAATAAAACAATTTGATTTGAAAACAGTGTGTAGTTGCTCACAGCTTTGTGCAACTACTTTTCTCTCTCTTCTTCTATTTATTTCACTTTCTCTCTCTCTCCTCATTTCTCTCGTTCACTCTCTCTCTCTCTCTTCTCTTCCCTTCTCTCGGTTCACTCTTATTCTCTCTCTCAATCTCTCAAAATTTTGAAACAAATTTCGTTTTCAAGCTTCGGGCTAGGAGATCGAAGGCTCGGGAACAAGATTCAACGACAAAAACAACGCTTTCAAGCTTTGATTCGAGGTTAGATTTTAAAACTCAAAGTTTTTCTATTTTTCAAGATTTTCTTGCATTTTGAAATTTTAGAGTTTCTAAGCCTAGAAAAGCTTCAATCTAAGTTAAATGGACTTAGATTAGCTAGAATGCAAACTTCATTTCATCAAAAACGGATTAGAATCAAGATTTTTCATTTTTCTTCTATTTTCTCTATTTTTGGATTTTTGTAAAAATCTTGTTTAAAACTTGTTTTAATTCATTCAAAAGTGTTCTATTATGATTTTCTATTGTTTATGATGATTATCCATGCCTGGGAATTGAGAAAACAGGTTAGATTTGAAGATTTGAATTCGGGAATGCCGAGACCCGTGCGT